>CM038711.1:5250781-5485781 GCA_021613375.1 Megaleporinus macrocephalus
AGAGAGAGAGAGAATGAGAGAAAGAGAGAGAGAGAGGTAGAATGAGAGAGAAAGAGAGAGAGAGAGGTAGAATGAGAGAGAGAGAATAAGAGAGAGAGAGAGAGAGTGAGAGAGAGAGGTAGAATGAGAGAGAGAGAGAGAAAATGTGTGTGTGAGAGAGAGAGAATAAGAGAGAGAGAATAAGAGAGAGAGAGAGAGAGAGGTAGAATGAGAGAGAGAGAGAGAAAATGTGTGTGTGAGAGAGAGAATAAGAGAGAGAGAGAGAGGTAGAATGAGAGAGAGAGAGAGAGAGAAAATGTGTGTGTGAGAGAGAGAATAAGAGAGAAAGAGAGAGAGAGAGAGAGAGAAAGAGAGAGAGAGAGAGAAAATGTGTGTGTGAGAGAGAGAATAAGAGAGAGAGAGTGAGAGAGAGAGAGAGAGAGAGAAAATGTGTGTGAGAGAGAGAGAATAAGAGAGAGAGAATAAGAGAGAGAGTGAGAGAGAGAGAGAGGTAGAATGAGCTCAGATGTGTGATTGTGATTAGAAATGTAAATCAGGGCTATTTTGTTTTTAAAATATGTCTTAAATATAATATACATACATTCTGGATGTGTTACTCGTGCACAATTTAAAAAAAATTCAGAACTGATGCATCCAGTAAGCACGCTGATCCATTTCCAAGTGATTTGGCGATTGATTTTCTGAGGAATGCGAGTTTTTCTGACAGGTCCTCATGTTCAGGGACGTGTGGAAGCGGTGGAGTGAACAGGCGTTGAGGAGATGCAGGTCTTGATGTTTTAAATATGAATTTAAAATATAACAGAATATGAAATCAAATCACTACTAAGCCCCACTGGTGAAATCACTAAGCCTGTATTAACATTACCTGTAAGAGCAGGTAGAGTAACACCTCCCGTTAATTCAGGTGGTGTAGCTTCTCCTATCAGGACAGGTAGAGTAACACATTACTAGCAAGACAGGTAGAGTAACACCTTCCCCGTAGGACGGGTACAGTATCACCTCCCCTTAGGACAGGTAGGTTAACTCCTCCCCTTAGGAAAGGTTGCATATTACCTCTCTCAGAACAGGTAAAGTAACATCTTCCCCTCAGGGCAGGTACAGTAACACCTTCTCTCAGGACAGGTAAGGTATCACCTCCCCTCAGGGTAGATAGAGTAACGCCTTCTCTCAGGGCAGGTAAGGTATCACCTCCCCTCAGGGTAGATACAGTAACACCTTCTCTCAGGACAGGGAAGGTATCACCTCCCCTCAGGGTAGATAGAGTAACGCCTTCTCTCAGGGCAGGTAAGGTATCACCTCCCCTCAGGGTAGATAGAGTAACGCCTTCTCTCAGGGCAGGTAAGGTATCACCTCCCCTCAGGGTAGATAGAGTAACGCCTTCTCTCAGGGCAGGTAAGGTATCACCTCCCCTCAGGGTAGATAGAGTAACGCCTTCTCTCAGGGCAGGTAAGGTATCACCTCCCCTCAGGGCAAGCAGGTGAACTCCTCCCCTTAAGACAGGCTGCATATTGCCCCACATCCTCTCCCGACAGGTAGAGTAACAGGTAAAGTGACTTACCTTCTCGTCTGGTTGTTACAGAAGGCCAGTTGTTTGATCTCCTTGACTGCAGGTTGCTGGGCTGGTTGTGGGGCTCTAGATGATGAGAGCGTTCATATTTTATTAATGTTTTTTCATATTGAATTCAGGGCAGCACACTTTCCAAACTAATTTACTCATAAATAAATGAACAGCAGTAATTTCATTCTCTCTAATACATTTGTTGTTTTTTAATGTGTTGATTTCCTCATCGGAATAAAGCGGCCTTCGCAGGCTTTAATTGCAAGTTCGTCCGTGATCATTAAGAAGCCGAGAGGAGAATAATAGAAAACAAACACGAGGGCAGCGGCCCAGTTATAGAATATTTTCTCCACTCCGTTTGCACAATCGCTTATGAAACATCAACAGGTGGAGATAAATCTGGGACGGCTAGTGCTCTCCGTCTGAGAGCGAGAGTAGTTGATCGGGGGGTCATTTCTTGTGATTAAGGTCACCTTAAGAAGGGCCAGATATCTGATCCTAGATCAGTACACCTGCTCTCAGAAACTAAATCTGTTCCATTCAGCAAAGCTATGTAGAAACAAGTTTTGTGCTTCTCCTCCATAAGCCAATAAGCATGCTTATAGTGATTGGCACTACTATGAGCTGATAGTGTAAAAGTCTTTATCTTATGAATAAGTGTATTTACACCACCAGATCTGATTAGAACAGATGTAAATAATCAGACATACAATACAAAGTAACATGAATATGTGATTGTGAGAGAAGTAGATCAGATCTTGAGCTCCAGTTTGAAGAACAAAGTGTAGTTCCAGATTTCCCCTGGACGCCCCAGACATTGTATGAATGTGTTCAGTTCCTTCAGCAGCAAATCTTGATTTAGCTTAACGAAGTACTGAGCAGTCAAAGCAGGTATTAGATGAGAACTGATAATAATACTGGGTTGTTTAGGAGAAGCTTGGAAAGAGTTAAATAAACACACTGACGTATGGAAAAGCTCTACTTACTCTATTAATACTGTTTAATATTTACATAATAAATAGTTTACTGAGTAAATAAAAGCTTCCTGTCCGGAAAAATAGCTTTTTATATATAATAATGTCCCCAAGTGCTTGAGTGGGTTTCCTTCAGGTACTCTGGTTTCCTCCCACAGTCCAAACACATGCATGTTAGGATCCTCACTCTAAACTGACTGTAGGTGTTAGTGTGTTTTGGCCATGCGATGGACTGGTGACCTGTCCATGGTGTACCCCACCTTCGCCCGATGACGCTGGGATTGGCTCCAGCCAGCTGTACGTTTGTTAGTAATGCCACCATGTCTTGATTAGTCTGCAGCCTGTTGTGGTTAATAAATAGTCCCTGCTATGCACACTCTTTTCCGGTTGAAGCCACACCCACAATTGGTTTGCAAATGTTTTCAACACTGTTATTGTTCATTCATTAATTAAAAATTGATTATCAAAAAGATGGACATTAGTGAACATATAATCGCCGCCCAAAGAAACACATTTACCTCCATTTTTGTTGGTATTTCTTTTTAGGCATCATTCGAACGCAGCAGCTGTCGTTCACATTGTGAGTTGATTTTTATACTCAATGGACCAATAGAAATGCTTTAAAATAGCTCAGAAACTATTCTGGTTCCACTGACTTACATTAAAGGTAAAGACAGTTTTTAGCCTCTCCTGTAAAGTTGTCATTTTGTTGATACTTGTTTTTCTTTGGGCATATGGTGATAACGCAGTACACATTTGATACACTCACAACTCAGACTGGTGCTCTGGCAGTGATGTACCAAGATCTTTCAACTATTGTTGGAAAAATAGTTCATTTCTGATTGTTTCTGTCCAAACAAAAACAAATATCTCCAAAATAGTAACTTCACACGAGAGGCCAAAAACTGTCTTTATTTTCAATGGAAGTCAATGGAACCAGAATGATGGCCAAGCAATTTTGGAGCATTTCTTTTGGCCCATTCACCAAGATCTCTTCACATAATGTAAATGGCAGCTGCTGCGTTTAAGTGATGCAGAAAAATAAAAATCAACAAAAATGTTTTTCTCCGGACAGCAATAATGGTCTGATGTATGCTTGTAGTATATAGTAATATATAATAATATCAGAAAACATCTCCAATCTGATAATTAAGTTAATATTCTCCAACCCTTATGAGAAATAAGCTTAGGACAAATAAGCAATGGACATTTCCAGAACCTCTGTAAGTGGGTACACCTGAAAGACCCCTGTAAGGCTGGAATGCAGTCTGTGGAGCTGGTTAATGCTCTGTATGGATGAAGATCACTTCTCATTTAAAGCAGACCTGGAGATAGAAATGGGAATGTTAGGGAAGGAAACCTGGAAAACTGAGTAGAAGTGGAAGCTTTGTGAACACTGATGTGCATTGGATCTGGATCTGTGCCCGGTAGATGCTTTCAAGTCGTAACCTGAATTAAATTAAAGCTTCTCTTTAATCTGAACCTGGTCTCTGAAGTCTTTTCTGAAAGTTTTTGATATCGAGTAATAGTCTGGCGCAAGAGATCAGGGTCTTTGCGCACGACACCTGAATAGCCTACAGCAAGGACGGTCCCTACCGGTCATTGCAGTGCTCAACGCTCAAGCCCACATGGTTCAACTCACCGGTTAACCAGGGTAACCAGGTTTAGCAAACAAGTTTGAGCAGAAAAAGCACCAAACTCCAGGTCCTTCAGGCCCTCCAGGTCCAGGAGTGAATACAGTGGGGTGTAAAATGTCAGAGTTTTTATCAGGTCCCTCTTTTACTGTATTTGCAGTGAACACTCAAGCTGGAATGGACTGTACAGTAGGGGTGCATGTAATGATTCATTTCATAATTGATTAATCTAACGATTATTTTTTCGATTAGTCAATTAATCTCATCTAATTTTTACATTTTGTATATATAAATATATATATGAATTATGTATTAAGGGTTAAGAGTCTTCGTTCTTACTCGAATTATAGAGGCACACACCTCACGCACAAGAACTCAGACAGTTTGTGGACTATATATTTTGGCAAAGAGTGGTTTGAGAACCAGCGTCTGAACCTACGTGTGTTTAAAGCTCCCGCGGTATCTAGGACAGTCTAAGGTTCTACACTGGACGATTAAGAAACGGTTAGCAGTGCCTAGTTGAGTGACACTACTGAAAGAACCATGTTAAAGACTTATGAGATTTATGCTCAACGTTAAATACGGATACGCACGGAGCCTTCTGTCCGTACTCTGCGTTCATACTGCTGGAGACCGCGGGGGCAGTGCAAGACAAGACCACTTCTATACGGACACGACGAAGAAGAAACGGTGGGACTTTCTGAAGAGAGGTTCTCTACGTTCATTAGAAATTCCCCGAAATACCTTCTCCGCGGCGCGGAGACCAACAGTTGTTTTTCTTAGTTTTTGAAGTAAATAAAGAACTACGAGCTCCTCCACCGCCGGCATGTTTGATTTACTCCAAACTGCCCTCTACTGGACGCGTTGCTCAGCAACCATGTAAACGGAGACGGAGTATAAATCAGCCTTTACATGAGTTAATCTTGTAACCACTGTACAGAGTCTATGGTTAGCCTTTGAGTGCTTTACATCATCAAATCCCCCCTACAGTGGTCTAAAAACCTGGGTTGCAGTGATGGTCAACAAGGTCCATGTCCCAGTGTTCCCTACTTTGGCTCTGAGAGGTGGAAATTCCACTAGGTCACCTTTTCTTGTATTAATGAAAAATGTGGTCTCACTTCATGCTGCATTGGTTCCTCTGGCACCTGTATCACCTTCTAAAACAATGAGTATACCTGCCAGACCACAGTGCTCAGCTCTGCTGCTAATGCACTTATACTTCACCGCCGTTTGTTTGGGAGCAGCTTCCTAACTGATAGTGCCGTCAGCGCCTGCCCAAACCTCCACTGTGGTGAGCACCGCTAGGCTGTGATGCTGGGCAACACTTTGTTACTTCATGGAATAAGGCTCCCAGGCACCTTCACTGTGCTAAACAATCCCAACTTCTGACACCAATGCATTTCTGGTATGTTCTTTTACTGAACACAGCAGAGAAGAAGGCATTGTCACTCAGAACTACAGAAATTCAGAACTACAGCTGAACTCTATGACTGAATAGAAGTTGACTACAATTGAATAGAGGTGGACTCAACAACTTAATAGTGGTTGGATCTACAAGTGAATAGAGGTGGACGTTATAACTGAATGGAGCTAGACTCTACAACTGAATAGATGTAGACTCTACAACTGAATAGATGTAGACTCTACAAGTGAATAGAGGTGGATTCTACAACTCAATAGAGCTGGACTCTACAACTGAATAGATGTAAACTCTACAAGTGAATAGAGGTGGATTCTACAACTCAATAGAGCTGGACTCTACAACTGAATAGAGGTAGACTCTACAACTCAATAGAGCTGGACTCTACAACTGAATAGATGTAGATTCTACAAGTGAATAGAGGTGGATGCTACAACTGAATAGAGGTGGATTCTACAACTGAATAGAGGTGGATTCTACAACTGAATGGAGTTAGACTCTACAACTCAATAGAGCTGGACTCTACAACTGTATATAGGTAGACTCTACAACTCAATAGAGGTAGACTCTACAACTCAATAGAGCTGGACTCTACAACTGAATAGAGGTAGACTCTACAACTCAATAGAGCTGGACTCTACAAGTGAATAGAGGTAGACTCTACAACTCAATAGAGCTGGACTCTACAAGTGAATAGATGTAGACTCTACAAGTGAATAGAGGTGGATTCTACAACTGAATAGAGGTGGATTCTACAACTGAATAGAGGTAGACTCTACAACTCAATAGAGCTGGACTCTACAACTCAATAGAGGTAGACTCTACAACTCAATAGAGCTGGACAGCTGGACTCTACAACTGAATAGAGGTAGACTCTACAACTCAATAGAGCTGGACTCTACAAGTGAATAGAGGTAGACTCTACAACTCAATAGAGCTGGACTCTACAAGTGAATAGATGTAGACTCTACAAGTGAATAGAGGTGGATTCTACAACTGAATAGAGGTGGATTCTACAACTGAATAGAGGTAGACTCTACAACTCAATAGAGCTGGACTCTACAACTGAATAGAGGTAGACTCTACAACTCAATAGAGCTGAACTCTACAACTGAATAGAGGTAGACTCTACAACTCAATAGAGCTGGACTCTACAAGTGAATAGATGTAGACTCTACAAGTGAATAGAGGTGGATTCTACAACTCAATAGAGCTGGACTCTACAACTGAATAGAGGTAGACTCTACAACTCAATAGAGCTGGACTCTACAAGTGAATAGATGTAGACTCTACAAGTAAATAGAGGTGGATTCTACAACTCAATAGAGGTGGATTCTACAACTGAATGGAGTTAGACTCTACAACTCAATAGAGCTGGACTCTACAAGTGAATAGACGTAGACTCTACAAGTGAATAGAGGTGGATTCTACAACTCAATAGAGCTGGACTCTACAACTGAATAGAGGTGGATTCTACAACTGAATGGAGTTAGACTCTACAACTCAATAGAGCTGGACTCTACAACTCAATAGAGCTGGACTCTACAACTGAATAGAGGTAGACTCTACAACTCAATAGAGCTGGACTCTACAAGTGAATAGAGGTAGACTCTACAACTCAATAGAGCTGGACTCTACAACTCAATAGAGGTAGACTCTACAACTCAATAGAGCTGGACAGCTGGACTCTACAACTGAATAGAGGTAGACTCTACAACTCAATAGAGCTGGACTCTACAAGTGAATAGAGGTAGACTCTACAGCTCAATAGAGCTGGACTCTACAAGTGAATAGATGTAGACTCTACAAGTGAATAGAGGTGGATTCTACAACTGAATAGAGGTGGATTCTACAACTGAATAGAGGTAGACTCTACAACTCAATAGAGCTGGACTCTACAAGTGAATAGAGGTAGACTCTACAACTCAATAGAGCTGGACTCTACAAGTGAATAGATGTAGACTCTACAACTCAATAGAGCTGGACTCTACAAGTGAATAGATGTAGACTCTACAAGTGAATAGAGGTGGATTCTACAACTGAATAGAGGTGGATTCTACAACTGAATAGAGGTAGACTCTACAACTCAATAGAGCTGGACTCTACAACTGAATAGAGGTAGACTCTACAACTCAATAGAGCTGGACTCTACAAGTGAATAGATGTAGACTCTACAAGTGAATAGAGGTGGATTCTACAACTCAATAGAGCTGGACTCTACAACTGAATAGAGGTAGACTCTACAACTCAATAGAGCTGGACTCTACAAGTGAATAGATGTAGACTCTACAAGTAAATAGAGGTGGATTCTACAACTCAATAGAGGTGGATTCTACAACTGAATGGAGTTAGACTCTACAACTCAATAGAGCTGGACTCTACAAGTGAATAGATGTAGACTCTACAAGTGAATAGAGGTGGATTCTACAACTCAATAGAGCTGGACTCTACAACTGAATAGAGGTGGATTCTACAACTGAATGGAGTTAGACTCTACAACTCAATAGAGCTGGACTCTACAACTGAATAGATGTAGATGCTACAACTCAATAGAGCTGGACTCTACAACTGAATAGATGTAGACTCTACAACTGAATAGAGCTGTACCCTACAACTGATTGAAGGCAGACTACACAACTGAATAGTGGCAGACTCTACAACTGAACAAAGTTCAGACTTTTTGGATTTCCAATATCTCTTCACATTTAGGTCATGGCCTTTAGGCCTTACAATCCTCCATGAAATGTTTTGCCACACATTGTTCTGTCAGTGATCGCAAGGCATCCAGTCACTGAGGCAGCAAAGCAGACCCTAAACCACAAGGCTGCCTCCGCCATGCTTCACAGTTGGGATGAAGTTTCGGTGTTGGTGCACATTTGTGCTAAAAGGTTGCACTTTTGTCTCATCTGCCTATAAAACCTTTTCCCAGAAGCATAGTGGAGCATCTAGGTGGTGCTGGGCAAACTTGAGAGGGGCTGCGATATTTATTAATTGATTTATTTTTATTTTTATTTATTTCGCAGTATGTTGGCAGCCTGTTGAGTCGTCTGAGCATCATGCATCCTAACACATCTTTGGCGTATCTGTGGTATGTGTATCTACTCTTTGGAAACAGGGTTAGTCATGGCCATAACTGCTCACATGGTCTCGCCTTTAAAAAAAAAAGGTACTTAGAAATATAAACGTTTCACATTTCCTCCATTATCCCGTGGGGTATCAGTCATCATATATATATTGCGTTCAGATGTCGGTGCTATAGTGGTCTTTTGACGCCTGCCCCGCTCGGAATGTCACAGCAGATAGACGTATATAATTGAGTCGACTACGGCGCAGATTTCTGCCTCTGAAAAGCCTGCGCGGCTATAATGAGCCGCTATGGAGAGGAAAGGGGGCTGAGAAGAGATCAACTCGGCCAGAGATTGCTGTCAAGCTTTTAAATCAGCGCCATTACCACTCTTACTTTCAAGGTATTGTAGTAGAAATCTCTGCCTTTACTGATGAGAAGCTGAAGCGGTTTAATATAAGACGCGGCAGCCGAGCTGCTCTGTTGTACCTGATTAGTTGGTTATGAGGGCTGCAAGATTAGAAGAGCCGTCTCATTATTCGCAGGCCTGCCGGGTGTGTGCGGTTCAGAACCGCTCCGAAACAGCTGTGCTCAGCAGTCGGGCTGCACAGGAGTCTAGAGGTGTAGACTTTGGCCGGAGGCCGGGGGAGCAGGGGAGCACCCATCAGCCATAACACCTCCTTGTATCTACACTCACTGTCCACTGTATCAGCTCCACTGACCATATAGGAGCTACACTTACAAACTGTAGTTCATCTGATTCTCTGTATACTTTATTACATTGTTCTTTAATGACCCCCACAGGACCACCACAGAGCAGGTACTATTAGGGAGGTGGGTCATTCAGTGGCACTGACGTGGTGGTGTTGTGTTAGTGTGGACTGGGCTGGTGTGAGTGGATCAGACACAACTGTGCTGCTGCTGGAGTGTTTAAACACTGTGTCCACTCACTGTCCACTCTATTAGTTGTAGAGTCTGGACACTCCTACGACGTGTTCTACTGGGGTTTCCTCTGGGGTCTTCTACTGGGGTCTTCTACTGGTGTTTTCCTGTTGAGTCTTCTACTGGGGTTTTCTTCTGGGGTCTTCTACTGGGGTCTTCTTCTGGGGTCTTTTACAGGGGTCTTCTTCTAGGGTGTTCTACTGCAATCTTCTACTGGGGTCTTCTTCTGGGGTCTTCTACTGGGGTCTTCTTCTAGAGTATTCTACTGCGTTCTTCTACTGGTGTTCTCCTGGGGTCTACTACTAGGGTTTTGTTCTGGGGTCTTCTACTGGGTCTTCTTCTAGGGTGTTCTACTGCGTTCTTCTACTGAGGTTTCTTCTGGGGTCTTCTACTGGGGTTTTCTTCTGGGGTCTTCTACTGGTATTTTTCTGTGGCGTCTTCTACTGGGGTCTTCTACTGGGGTTTTCTTCTGGGGTCTTCTACTGGTATTGTTCTGTGGCGTCTTCTACTGGGGTCTTCTTCTAGGGTGTTCCACTCACACCAGCACAATACACACTAACACCCCACCACCACTAGGGTTTCTTCTAGGGTCTTCTACTGGGGTCTTCTTCTAGGGTGTTCTACTGTGTTCTTCTATTGGGGTCTTCTTCTGGTGTCTTCTACTGGAGTTTCCTCTGGGGTTCTTTTACTGGAGTCTTCTACTGGTGTTTTTCTGTGTTGTTTTTCACTGGGGTCTTCTTCTGGTGTCTTCTACTGGAGTTTCCTCTGGGGTTCTTTTACTGGAGTCTTCTACTGGGGTCTTCTACTGGTGTTTTTCTGTGTTGTCTTCCACTGGGGTCTTCTTCTGGTGTCTTCTACTGGAGTTTCCTCTGGGGTTCTTTTACTGGAGTCTTCTACTGGGGTCTTCTACTGGTGTTTTTCTGTGTTGTCTTCCACTGGGGTCTTCTTCTGGTGTCTTCTACTGGAGTTTCCTCTGGGGTTCTTTTACTGGAGTCTTCTACTGGGGTCTTCTACTGGTGTTTTCCTGTGGCGTCTTCTACTGGGGTCTGTTGTGATGTCACAAAAACAAAAGCATTCACACATTCACCTATTCAACCTATGGTAGTTTAGCTCCGCCCATTGATGCTGAGTGTTTCAGCCGTGTCTGCTTTTTGAACAAGGCCCAATACAGCCAATCAGAATCTAGCTTGTTTACATATATCAGCCTCCTATGCACAGTGACAAAAACAGGGATAAAGGGAGAAGGGGACATGCTGTTAGTACATAAAGCCACACAAACCTTGCAGATGGACAAGAACATCTACAAATAGAAAAACTACAAACAGAAAACGTATATGGGCCCTTTAACATATATTCTTTACCTTTAGAGTGATTCAGATTTGAGCACACATTCCACTTCCAGCAGTTCAGAAATGAGGTTAGTGTCCCAACGGCGCCGTAACGCAAAGATCATCATAAAATGGTATCGCCAGCGTCACCTTCAGCACTCTGTAACTGTTGAAATGTGCTTAACCTGGGAGACTTTGGGGAAATTGGACCTACACTGAGCAAATGTTAGGCTAAAAATAGCTCAGAGGTACAGTAGGCATAATATTCCATTAAACGCTGTGACAGAACTACAGATCAGAAAGAGCAGCACTGGAGGCTGGCCATGTAACCAGAAATGTACCAGTAATATTAAGTCATAACAAATCTCATACTGCTTACCGCACCTTTAATGTGACCTCTGTCCCCACTAGAGGCTCAAATCGGAGAAGCTAGTAGGCTGTTCACCTCAAAGAATGAAGTTTAATCTTGAAGCTGCTACAATCTAGATTTATCCTGAATTTCATTTTGACAACTCTTGCTTTTATGTGGTTGTATATATATATATATACTGTATGTCTGTTGTTTTGATTAGCTGTCCTGTACTGTACCTTACTCAGAAATGGATCACCATTCAATCAGTAGCTGTAATGCTAAATAACCAGCCAATCAGTACTCAGTAGCAGTAATGCTAAATAACCAAACAATCAGTACTCAATAGCTGCAATGCTAAATAACCAACCAATCAGTACTCAATAGCTGCAATGCTAAATAACCAACCAATCAGTACTCAATAGCTGCAATGCTAAATAGCCAACCAATCAGTACTCAATAGCTGCAATGCTAAATAGCCAACCAATCAGTACTCAATAGCTGTAATGCTAAATAACCAACCAATCAGTACTCAATAGCTGTAATGCTAAATAACCGACCAATCAGTGCTCAATAGCTGTAATGCTAAATAACCAACCAATCAGTACTCAATAGCTGTAATGCTAAATAACCGACCAATCAGTGCTCAATAGCTGTAATGCTAAATAACCGACCAATCAGTACTCAATAGCTGTAATACTAAATAACCAACCAATCAGTGCTCAATAGCTGTAATACTAAATAAATAACCAATCAGTACTCAATAGCTGCAATGCTAAATAACCAACCAATCAGTACTCAATAGCTGTAATGCTAAATAACCGACCAATCAGTACTCAATAGCTGTAATGCTAAATAACCGACCAATCAGTGCTCAATAGCTGTAATGCTAAATAACCAACCAATCAGTGCTCAATAGCTGCAATGCTAAATAACCGACCAATCAGTACTCAATAGCTGTAATACTAAATAACCAACCAATTAGTACTCAATAGCTGTAATACTAAATAACCAACCAATCAGTACTCAATAGCTGTAATACTAAATAACCAACCAATCAGTACTCAATAGCTGTAATACTAAATAACCAACCAATTAGTACTCAATAGCTGTAATACTAAATAAATAACCAATTAAGAAGCATTGAGTAGCTGTAATACTAAATAACCAACCAATCAACACTCAGTAAAAGTAATGCTAGCCAACCAATCAGCACTCAGTGGCTGTAATGTTAGCCTGCTGCAGTTCAAAACTTGGATTCTGGCTCTGCAGTCGTGTTGCTACTGATTCATAGTATGAACTTCATTTGATCTGAGTGCTGATTCTTTCTCTGAGCTGAACTCGTGGGAAAGGGCAGCGGCGCGGATTATCGTTGAACTGAGCGTAATTTTGGTTTGATAGTTTTGCCGTCAGAGCGCGAGCGAGAAGGAGCCATTGGCCTTTGTTAATACATGTCGCTCTTTCTGCTCAGGTGAGCTGAGGTGACCGAGCTCAAAGCCTGTTTGAAGTTGAAGAGGCAGGAATGAAATTGCGGACAGGTTCGGCTCGGCTAAGTGAGCGTATCTATTTCACCAGCGGGGGTCCATCAGCCTGGGTGGTCACATGGGGCATTTAGGCCACAGGCTCGGTGAATTAAAGGGCTTTAATCGGGCTCACTCATGCCACCCCCAACCCCTTCTCACTGCCCAGGAGACCATCCATCTCACGCTTATCTCAGGGCTTTTCGCTAATTATGACTGAGCGGCCGCTGGTATATTGTATACTGAGGGAGCAGCTAGCAATTGGAAGTACGCAGTGGATGAAGTGGGCTACACCTGGACCATGTTGTGGTAGTAATAATCATGCCCATGAATAATTATGTATTGCTGGACTGGTCAGCACTGCCCAATATATAGTTTGGAAAGTCTAATGCACAGTGTTAAAGGAGCAATATGTAAAATTATTGTTTAAAACTTTATCAACTGAATGTGAAGAAATTACATATTACTGTATATTGAAACATACAGTTTCAAAATATTCCTAAATGAATTAAAATGATCAACTGAATTCGAACAAATAAGACAGTTTATAGTAGAAAGATTAATAGTGTGCTAACTAAAGTGCATTATTAAATCATGCCAGACATGCCTCAAACCATGTGGAGTTGTTAAAGGAGCAATATGCAAGAACCGTCCAAAATTAAAGATAATTATCAACAGATTGTGAAGAAATGACAGCTTATAGTGGATGATTTAGCATTGTGCTATCTAAATAGCAATACTAAATCATCCCACACCTACCTCCAAACATATTAAGTTGTTAAAGGAGCAATATTTGATTTGCCTTTGATTGATTTTGTTTCAAAATATTCCAAAATGAATTAAAATGATCAACAAAATGTGAAGACATAAAACAGCTTATACTAAAAGGATTAGTATTGCGCAAACTAAATCACATAATTATGCCACATGTGCTTCAAACTATGTTATGTCATTAAAGGAGCAATATGTAAGATTTGTTTTTAAATATTTCTAAATTTATTAAAATGATTAACTGAATGTGAAGAAATAACACAGCTTATACTAGAAGGAGTAGCATTGCGCTAACTAAATCACATTTGACCATGTTCAGTCATTAGAGGAACAATATGTATGATTGTTGGTTTCAAAATATTCCTAAATTTATTAAAATGGTTAACTAAATGTGAAGACATAACACAGCTTATACTAGAAAGAGTAGCATTGTGCTAACTAAATCACATTTGACCATGTTCAGTCATTAAAGGAGCAATATGTAAGATTGATTTTGTTTTCAAATATTCCTAAATGAATTAAAATGATCAACAAAATGTGAAGACATAAAACAGCTTATACTAAAAGGATTAGTATTGCGCAAACTAAATCACATAATTATGCCACATGTGCTTCAAACTATGTTATGTCATTAAAGGAGCAATATGTAAGATTTTTTTTGTTTGAAAATATTCCTAAATTAATTAAAATGATTAACTGAATGTGAAGAAATAAGACAGCTTATAGTAGAAGGATTAGCACTGCACTAACTAAATCACATTTGACCATGTTCAGTCATTAGAGGAGCAATATGTACGATGTACGTTATGTACAATATGTACGTTTTTTCCTTCAAAATATTCCTAAATTAATTAAAATGGTTAACTAAATGTGAAGAAATAAGACATCTTACAGTAGAAGGATTAGCACTGCGCTAATTAAAGCACATTATTAAATTATGCCACACTTGCCTCAAACTATGTGGAGTCATTAAAGGAGCAACATGTACGATGAATGAATTAAAATGATCAACAGACTGTGAAGAAGTTACAGTTTATAGTGGATGGTTTAGCATTGTGCTAACTAAAGCGCATGACTAAACTATGCCAAATTAGGTCTGTGTTGAGACATTAAAGGAGCAATATGTAAGATTTTGAGTTTTAAACTTTCCAGAATTAACTATAAGTACTGTCTCAGTGTAAGTTATTGACACACCTTCATGTATAAAAACACTTCAGGAAGACACAAATGCAGTTATACACATGTTATAACCAATGTGTTATTATATGATAGAGATTATGCTGTTACAACTATTGATATCCTTATGTAATTACATGAGACAAACAAGAAATCTATACACGTGTAACTACATAAGCTGTAACCCACGAGTAGCAATGGCTGCATCACTAGTTGTTACATTGTAACTAAACAGTTATAACACTTACTTAATTTAAAGTGGTATTGATATACACATATAATTACATAAGCTATATTACCATAACCCATCTGTAACTGTGGCTGCATCACTAGTAGTTACATTGTTGTTACGTGTGTTGTTCATGTGTAACTACACAGTTATTACAGACTCCTATTAAAACGTGTGACAGCTCTGTTTAGCTATGAGACGTGCTTTTGTCTATATTTAGAGAGAGAGAGTGAGTTTGTGGCGAGGGAGCTGTGTAAATGTTTTACTGTAGCAGAAGACTTGATGATGCAATTTGGGACAGAGCTTTTGTTTCATCACATTTCAGACCCCCCTCCTCCCCCTCCACCCCCTAGAGAGAAAGGCGTCCCAAATAGAGTTACAGCGCAATCCGTCACATGCTGCCTCCCAGAGCAGCGCTCATTACAGCTGCCTTTGTCTGTCTGTGTCTGCAGGATTTACTCAGGAGACACTTCAAGGAGAAGTACACAGTGGATGAAGTGGGCTACACCTGGACCATGTGGTGGTAGTAATAAACATGTCCATGAATATTAATGTGTTGCTGGTCTGGTCAGCACTGCCCAGCATATAGTTTGGTGGAAAGTGAAATGTACAGCATTAAAGGTGCAATATGGAAAATGTATCAGCAGAATATCAATAAATTACATATATTGGATGGGTTGGCATTGTGGTAACTAAATCATATGACTAAATTATGCCACACTTGCCTTAAAATCATGTTAAGTCATTAAAGGAGCAATATGTAAGATTTCTTGTTTTTAAATATTCCAAAATGAATTAAAATTATCAACAGAATGTGAAGAAATAACGCAGCTTATATGAGATGGAGTAGCATTGTGCTAACTTAAGCACGTGACTAAATTATGCCCCATTTTCCTCAAACCATGTGGAGTCATTAAAGATTTAAGATTTTGTGTTTCAAACTTTATCAAAGGAACGTGAAGAAATTACATATATTGGATGGGTTGGCATTGTAGTAACTAAATCATATAACTTAATCATACCCCACGTGTCTAAAACCATGTAAAGTGGTTAAAGGAGCAATATGTAAGATTTTTTGTTTCAAACTTTACCAAAGGAATGTAAAGAAATTACATATATTGGATGGGTTGGCATTGTGATAACTAAATCACATGACTAAATCATACCACACTTGCCTCAAACCATGTGGAGTCATTAAAGGAGCAACATGTAGGATTTCTTGTTTCTAAATATTCCAAAATGAATTAAAATTATCAAGAGAATGTGAAGAAATAACACAGTTTATATGAGAAGGATTAGCATTGTGCTAACTTAAGCATGTGCCTAAATTATGCCCCATTTTCCTCAAACCATGTGGAGTCATTAAAGGAGCAATATGTAAGATTTTGTGTTTCAAACTTTACCAAAGGAATGTGAAGAAATTGCATATATTGGATGGGTTGGCATTGTGGTAACTAAATCACATGACTAAATCATACCACACTTTCCTCAAACCATGTGGAGTCATTAAAGGAGCAATATGTAAGATTTCTTGTTTCTAAATATTCCAAAAGGAATTAAAATTATCAGCAGACTGTGAAGAAATAACACAGTTTATATGAGAAGGATTAGCATTGTGCTAACTTAAGCATGTGACTAAATTATACCCCATTTTCCTCAAACCATGTGGAGTCATTAAAGGAGCAATATGTAAGATTTCTTGTTTCTAAATATTCCAAAATGAATTAAAATTATCAGCAGACTGTGAAGAAATAACACAGTTTATATGAGAAGGACTAGCATTGTGCTAACTTAAGCATGTGACTAAATTATACCCCATTTTCCTCAAACCATGTGGAGTCATTAAAGGAGCGATATGTAAGATTTTGTGCTATATTATATTATGTTATATTATTATATTATTTATTCTGATATCGCTGCTATGGACAATATCACTAAGTCACTTTAAATAGATATATATTCTTAGATAACCTGCCAATGTAAAAGTTTCTACATATGTCCTCCTGTATATCTTATGTATATATCTTCTGTATTGTCCTTTATATATTTCAGTTATTACTAAATGTATATATTCTAGCTTATTTTTAATTCATTATTGTCTATTTATTGTATGTTTGCACTGTTTTATATATATTACTACGATATATAAAGCTGCCCTGCTGTAGAGTTATTAATGCATGTTATGTCCTGACATGATGTGCAAATGAAACTGAAACAAACTTGAAACTTGAGTATGACAGGACTCCGCTGTGGAGACGCAAGGAGAGGTTGGACCTACGGAAGGCAACCACGGACAGGTAGGAGCTGTTACAAACAATGCCAAGCACGGACTGGCGTATGTGGCTAGGTTCTATAGGCTGTGCTAACGAGCTACTGCCGTTAGCACTAATGACTGTCAGGTGTAGGTGATTGCTGGTTGTGAGTGTGCATGTGCAGGAGGAGTGACCTCTGGAGGCGTGGGGAGGAAGTGCTTACAGCCTGAATGTGGTGTGCACTCTTACTGTTTTCAAAAACAGTAAGTTTTACCATCACTGTCCAAAGAAAGACAGATATCTCCATTTTTGTCGTTTTTTATTTTCCTGCATCGTTTGAACACCACAGCTGCCGTTTACATCGTGGAAAGGTTTCGTGATGAATGGACCAATAGAAATGCTCCAAAATAGCGTCTAAATATTTCTGGTTCCATTGACTTCCATTGAAAGTGAAGACGGTTTTTGGTCTCTCCTGTAAAGCTGCTGTTTTGGAGATGCCCGTTTTTCTTTGGACCGTTAATCATAAGTCTTTAATCGCTTCCTTTTTTGATGGAACTATCTTTTGAGGTGTGACTTTAAGTCGCCCCTGTTTACATTTAATTCGACTTTTATATTGTAGCACGCTCGCCGACTGAAAACTAATAGAAGTGGACACGACGGCCGTCCTGAGATTTACAAATCAGCCGTCAAATATGCAATAAGAGACGTTCCAATTAAAGCTAAATGAAACACGTAATAAGGATGAATATTAATGTGGAGTCGTCTGCGTGCGATGACGGGAAGTCAAAGCCAGGAGCACGTTCCCTATTTGGCTGAGGTCAGGGGTCAGAAACGAAGACGACTGCCGTTGTTATGAGATTAAGTACGGCCGACGTAGACCTTGGGACGGTCAGCTGACGGGTAGGACACAAGCAGTGGGGGTGTTTTTCAGGAGTTGGGCTCGGCCCCTTAGTTCCATTGAAAGGAACTCTTAATGCTTCAACAAACCAAGAGACTTTGAACAACTTTGTGGGGGCAGTTTGGTGGACGGCCCCTTCCTGTTCCAACGTGATTGCCCACCAGTGCACAAAGCAGCTCCAGAAAGACATGGAGGAGTGAGTTTGGTGTGGAAGAACTTGACTGGCCTGCTCAGAGTCCTGACCTCAACCTGATAGAAAATCCCTTTGGGATGAATTAGAGCGGAGACTGTGTAGTACCAGAGTACCAGAGGGTTACTTTTAAAATGTATTTCACTACAGAATACAAAATACATGTCCTAAAATGTAATTTGTATCACATTCTGTTAGATTGCTCAACGTGAGTAACGTATTCTAAATACTCTAAATACATTTTCTTACATTTTAAAAGAGTATAAATACTATGTTGTGTTCATCTACTGTAGCAACTAGCTGAAGAGTTTTCCTTTATGTATATTTTTTTTTTTTTTTATTTATGTATTTTTTTATTTTTATTTTTTTTATTAACAATTTATTTCCACAGCGGAAATAAATTCCACCGTGTTATATGTCTGGTTAGTAGTTCAGTGGAAGCTCTGCCATAAAGCAATACCCTAAAACCGTTAAGCCAGCCATGTTATATCTTAGGCTAGATATTTCAACATGAGCAAGCATACATACAGCTAACTCAGTCCACAGAAACATTTAATCTTGTAAACCATTTTTCAGAGCAGTCTTACACATTAATGCCAGTAACTGGTAGTCTATATTGTCTGTAAACTGCATTAAATCTGACGTTAGCTAATGCTAATTTAACTAATAGCCAAATTGCGAATTGACAGTCTCCTTTATGCTAAATACAGGCATGTGACATGCTACCTAGCGTTAGTTAGCATACAGGAGTTTGTCAGTTGACACTTCAACTAAGCAGTCAGCTATCTAGAACTAAAATGAGTTAGCCAAGCTAAGCTAAGCTAACCAATAAGCTGCAGACAAAGATGCTTCTTTAGGTTGGAAGTGGAGTCTTTGAACGCTGAAAGCTAGTTAGCAGCTAGCAAACAGTCTATTTATTAAATACTGTCTATTTACATTGTAACTACCAGAATATATTGTAGTTACACCCAACTTACTATATCATGTATTTGAAAAATTCGTCTGTATGAC
Source organism: Megaleporinus macrocephalus (assembly GCA_021613375.1). NCBI lineage: Eukaryota > Metazoa > Chordata > Actinopteri > Characiformes > Anostomidae > Megaleporinus > Megaleporinus macrocephalus. Next base: position 5,270,098 of record CM038711.1, read on the forward strand.
CCACTGGTACTTCCAAAGATTCCATTTGCTTTCTTAATCAGTGATGTTTTCTTCTCCTCCTATTATCAGTCCGTTCCTCTCCTTCTTTATGTCTCTGTATTCATTTATGCATAAAGTAGTCAATCTTATTTATATTGTATTTATACTGGTTTTGATGTCCGGTGTGGAACTGAGGAGGACAGGTTCCCCTTTCTGAGTCTGGTTCCTCTCAAGGTTCCATCTCTTGGTCTGAGGGAAGTTTTCCTGTCGACACCCACTGGGGGGACCTTGGACCTGGATTCTTCTGTAAAGCTGCTTTGTGACAGCTTCTATTGTAAAAGGTGCATATAAATACATAAACCTTAACCTTGAAGAACTGGTTTGAGTTGTGTGTATGTGTGTGTCTGTATTGTGTCTTGCTGTGTTAGACTGTGGCAAACATTTTGGCTTCCTCTGGTTCTTCCTGGCCAAGATGGTATATACACTACATCGCCAAATGTATTCGCTCGTCCGCCTTCACACATATGAACTTGAGTGATGTTCCATTCTTAATCCATAGGGTTTGATATGATGTTGGTCCAACCTATGCAGCTATAACAGCTTCAACTCTTCTGGGAAGGCTCTCCACACGGTTTAGGAGAGTGTTTATAGGAATGTTTGAACGTTCTTCCAGAAGCATATTAGTGAGGTCAGAAACTGATGTTGGACGAGAAGTTCTGGCTCACAGTCTCCGCTCTAATTCATCCCAAAGGTTTTCTATCAGGTTGAGGTCAGGACTCTGAGCAGGCTAGTCAAGTTCTTCCACACCAAACTCACTCCTCCATGTCTTTCTGGAGCTGCTTTGTGCACTGGTGGGCAATCATGTTGGAACAGGAAGGGGCAGTCCACCAAACTGTCCCCACAAAGTTGTTCAAAGTCTCTTGGTTTGTTGAAGCATTAAGAGTTCCTTTCACTGGAACTAAGGGGCCGAGCCCAACTCCTGAAAAACACCCCCATACCATAATCACCCCTCCAACAAACTTTACACTCGACACAATGCAGTCAGACAAGTACTATTCTCCTAGCAACCACCAAACCCAGACTGCCCATCATATTGCCAGATGGAGAAGTGTGATTGGCCACTCCAGAGTCCAGTGGCGGCGTGCTTTACTCCACTGCATCAGACGCTCTGCATTGTTCTTGGTGATGTAAGGCTTGGATGCAGCTGCTTGGCCATGAAGACCCATTCCATGAAGCTCTCTATGCTCTGTTCTTGAGCTGATCTGAAGATCACATGAAGTTTGGAGGTCTGTAGTGATTGACTCTGTAGAAAGTTGGTGACCTCTGTGCACTATGCTCCTCAGCATCCGCTGACCCGCTCTGTCATTGTACGTGTTCTACCACTTGGTGTCTGAGTTGCTGTCGTTCTCAATCACTTCCACTTTGTTAACACCACTGACAGTCCACTGTGGAATATTTAGTAGTGAGGAAACTCACGACTGGACTTGTTGCACAGGTGGGGTCCTATCACGGTACCACGCTGGAGATCACTGAGCTCCTGAGAGAGACCCATACTTTCACTAATGTGTGTAGAAGCAGTCTGAATGACTAGGTGCTGGTTTTATACACCTGTGGCCATGAAAGTGATTGGAACACCTGAATTCAATGAATTGGATGGGTGAGTGAATACTTTGTCAGTATAGTGTATTGGTGTCAGAAGTGGGATAGCACAAGTATTCCCGCTAAGTAATTCTTCATAGATTGGGCCTCTAAATTCTGGTTCCATTCACCACCACTAAGAGAATCTCCACTTGGCATGACTTCCCATATTAACCTATATTTTACGCAGAAATTTAGAAAAATGGCTGGAATTCCCCTTCCTAGCATTTCCAGGATGGTGGTGCTAAGAGGTTTGCATTGCTTTAGGACTGGTCGCTGATACTGATGGGGCTGTAATGATGGAGCAGATTGTGGGAAAGCGCGAGAGGGTCCTCAGCGTTCTTTTCTTCCAGAGCGAGGACGCCAGCTCTGCTCTCTGCGGATATCGGGAAAGTAATTAGATTTCCGAAGGCTGTCAACATCACACGCACAGGCACAAGGACATATGGCATGTTATGATTTAGCGGGCTCTCTGCGTGCCGGCCCCCGAGCTGGTGGTCTTTTGGCGATGCGTGCGCTGATTTGGCGCGGAGAGCTGGCGAGATGGAATGCGGCCAGATTCCCAATGAATCGAACAAAAGGTTTGGACCGGACACACGCCACCATTTTATCCAGGATCAGTGTTCATCTGACCCCAGTTTATATTCCCAGCGTGGGTGTGCAGGTGTGGCTCGATGTTCCCACCATGCCTCAAGAATCAAGTGGGGCTTTGGGCAGAGGGGGTGGCACAATATGGTCCTCATACTCAAGCCCCTTCAAGGGATGTACCAACACTGAAACCAGGGACCACTGCTGTGTCTGATCCACTCACACCCGCACAACACACGCCACCAGCACATCAGCGTCACTGCAGTGCTGAGAATGTCCCACAACCCAAATAGTACCTGCTCTGTGGTGGTCCTGTGGGGGTCCTGACCATTGAAGAACAGGGTAAGAAAGTAACTAGAAGAAACTAGATGGACTACAGTTTGTAAATTTATGGTAGACCACTATGTAGAATCAAGGAGACAGTTTTAATGTTATGGCTGATGGGCATATACAGATGGCTACACAGTCTACACAGTTGAGTCACATTATTATGACCAGCAGCTAATATCCAGAGTATCCACATGGACAGCAGCCAGATGGACTGGGAGACTCAATAAGGTCCTGGTAGGTGGTCACAGGTGTCTGGAGCCATGCTGACTGCAGTGCATCCTACAGCTGCTGGAGGGAGCGTGGAGGAGGACCCATAGAGCCAACACCACCATCCAGGTGGTCCCACAGATGCTCAGTTGGGCTCAAGTCTGAAATACTTGAAATGAATGGTCCAGGGTAGTGCTTGGAAGTCTTCGTCAGCTCTTCCAACCAATGTGGGACATTTGTAGTCATGTGATGTGCTGCATCAACGTCTGGCTGGAAGATCCCATCCGCCCCAGAGAAGACAATGTATGGTGTACGTGATCTGCAAGGATGGATTCAGACCCAAATCAGTTCCACATGGATGAGTGAGTCCAAAGAATGGCATGAAAACCTTCCCCAGACCAGAAAGCTTGTGTCGCCATCAGAAGGAGGAAGTGTATCAGTAATCCGATCGACTGAACATCAGCTTCAGTGGAAGGAATAAGATGATCTGAACGCTGGTGGTTGATTGTGTCACGTCCACAGCAACATGGTGGGAAGCAACACTGGACTACATGCTGAGTGGAACATATAACAGATAATACAGTTTGTAAACAGTGTAGTCAGTGTAATGATGGGATGCTGTGAGTGACCTTTAGCTCATCCATACAGTGATTGCATAGCTTAAGCTTGCTAACATGTTGCTAAGCAGTTGCTGTGATACCAGGGGGGGTGCCGGTGGCTGCCGGTGGTTGGTATGATATCCCACATGGTAAACAGGGTGTTGCTTGTTTAATCGAGATTTAAGTTGAGTGTACAAATTTCTGAAACCCATTCATTCCTATATTTAACACTGATTGTAGAAAATGTATGTCCAATCAAAAAGCTGTATACAATCCCACCATTCCCAAACAGTTTTCTGCAAGCCCAGCATTCCCAAAAGCTGTATACAAGCCCACCACTCCCAAAAAGCTACATAGAAGCCCACTATTCCCAAAAACGCTATATAAAAGCCCAGCATTCCCAAAAAGCTACATAGAAGCCCACTATTCCCAAAAACGCTGTATAAAAGCCCAGCATTCCCAAAAAGCTGTATACAAGCCCACCATTTCCAAAAGGGCTGTATACAAGCCCGCCATTCCCAAACAATTTTATACAAGCCCAGCATTCCCAAAAGCTGTATACAAGCCCACCATTCCCAAAAGGGCTGTATACAAGCCCACCATTCCCAAAATGGCTGTATACAAGCCCACCATTTCCAATATGGTTGTATACAAGCCCACCATAAACAGTGTTCAGGGCTTGTGGGCCAGTTTTGTATATAATACAAGGACAAGATGTATCAGATTAACACCTGATCTGGTCTGTCAGTGCATCGAGACCTGAGTGGGAAAAAACAAAGGCTGTAATTTTTCAGGAGCTTAGAGAATCCTTATTTGTCCTTATTCAATACTTATTCAAAATGTATTAAATACTATTATATTCAAGCCTTTATTTCATCCTTATTCCATCCTTATTCATCCTTATTCAACTGTATTCACCTTTATTCCAACCTTAATCATCCTTATTCAACTGTATTCACCTTTATTCAATACATACTCACCCTATTCAATTCTCCTTCATTCATATTCAACTGTATTCACCTTTATTTCATCCTTATTCCATCCCTATTCATCCTTATTCAATTATATTCACCTTTATTCATCCTTACTCATTCCTATTCATCCTTATTCTACTGTATTCACCTTTATTCAATCCTTACTCATTCTTATTCATCCTTATTTAACTGTATTCACCTTTATTCAATTCTTACTCATTCTTATTCATCTTTATTCTACTGTATTCACCTTTATTCAATTCTTACTCATTCTTATTCATCCTTATTCTACTGTATTCACCTTTATTCAATTCTTACTCATTCTTATTCATCCTTATTCTACTGTATTCACCTTTATTCAATTCTTACTCCTTCTTATTCATCCTTATTCTACTGTATTCACCTTTATTCAATTCTTACTCATTCTTATTCATCCTTATTCTACTGTATTCACCTTTATTCAAACCTTACTCATTCTTATTCATCCTTATTCTACTGTATTCACCTTTATTCAATTCTTACTCATTCTTATTCATCCTTATTCTACTGTATTCACCTTTATTCAATTCTTACTCATTCTTATTCATCCTTATTCTACTGTATTCACCTTTATTCAATTCTTACTCCTTCTTATTCATCCTTATTCTACGTATTCACCTTTATTCAATTCTTACTCCTTCTTATTCATCCTTATTCTACTGTATTCACCTTTATTCAATTCTTACTCATTCTTATTCATCCTTATTCTACTGTATTCACCTTTATTCAATTCTTACTCATCCTCATTCATCCTTTTTAACCCTATTCAACCTTATCCAATCCTTATTCATCCTTTTTCAACCTTATTTAACCTTATTCAACTATATTCACCTTTATTCACCCTTATTCACCCTTATTCACCCGTATGCATGGTGTTGCTGCGGCTCCACTGTGCCCGCTGTTCTCTCCTGGAAGTGCAGGCTGCTGTGTTTGAACTCTCCGGAACTCGGAGTGGTGGAGTCTCCTGATCTCCGCAGATGCTGCAGGAATCTAAAGCACTGAGTCAGAGGAGAGAGGAGCTCTCACTTTTCTCTCTATCAGTTATCTCACCCTGCCTCTCTTTCTCTCTTCCTCCTTCGCTCTCTCTCTCTCTCTCAGTCTCTCTTTCTGTCTCGTTTTCCTTCATGTTTTCTCTGATTTGGTCTCTCTCTTCCTTTCTCTCTCCTTGTCTGTGTCTCTCTCTTCCTTTCTCTCTCCCTGTCTGTGTCTCTCTCTTCCTCTCTCTCTCTGCCTCTCTTTCTCTCTCCCTGTCTGTGTCTCTCTCTTACTCTCTCTCTCCCTGTCTGTGTCTCTCTCTTACTCTCTCTCTCTCTGCCTCTCTTTCTCTCTCCCTGTCTGTGTCTCTCTCTTCCTTTCTCTCTCCCTGTCTGTCTCTCTCTTACTCTCTCTCTCTCTGCCTCTCTTTCTCTCTCTGTCTGCGTCTCTCTCTTACTCTCTCTCTCTCTCTCTCTCTGCCTCTCTTTCTCTCTCTGTCTGTGTCTCTCTCTTACTCTCTCTCTCTCTCTGCCTCTCTTTCTCTCTCCCTGTCTGTGTCTCTCTCTTACTGTCTCTCTCTCTGCCTCTTTCTCTCTCCCTGTCTGTGTCTCTCTCTTCCTCTCTCTCTCTGCCTCTCTTTCTTTTTCCCTGTCTGTGTCTCTCTCTTCCTCTCTCTCTCTCTCTCTGCCTCTTTCTCTCTCCCTGTCTGTGTCTCTCTCTTCCTCTCTCTCTCTCTCTGCCTCTTTCTCTCTCCCTGTCTGTGTCTCTCTCTTACTCTCTCTCTCTGCCTCTCTTTCTCTTTCCCTGTCTGTGTCTCTCTCTTCCTCTCTCTCTCCCTGTCTGTGTCTCTCTCTTCCTCTCTCTCTCTGCCTCTCTTTCTTTCTCCCTTTTTCTGTCTGTCTCCTTCCCTCTCTCTCTCACTTTCTCTCTCTTTCTCTCTCTCTGTCTTCCTCTCTTGTTCCTTCTCTCTGTCTCTCTTTCTCTCTCCCTGTATGTGTCTCTCTTTGCCTCTCTCTCTTCCTCTCTCTCTCTCTGCCTCTCTTACTCTCTCTCTCTGTCTCTCTCTTTCTCTCTCTCTCTCTCTCTCTGCCTCTCTTTCTCTCTCCCTGTTTGTGTCTCTCTCTTAATCTCTCTCTGCCTCTCTTTCTCTCTCCCTGTCTGTCTCTCTCTCTCTCTTACTCTCTTTCTCTGCCTCTCTTTCTCTCTCCCTGTCTGTCTCTCTCTCTCTTACTCTCTTTTTCTGCCTCTCTTTCTCTCTCCCTGTCTCTGTCTCTCTCTCTCTCAGTCTCTCTTTCTGTCTCGTTTTCCTTCATGTTTTCTCTGATTTGGTCTCTCTCTTACTTTCTCTCTCCCTGTCTGTGTCTCTCTCTTCCTCTCTCTCTCTGCCTCTCTTTCTCTCTTCCTGTGTGTGTCTCTCTCTTCCTCTCTCTCTCTCTCTGCCTCTCTTTCTCTCTCCCTGTCTGTCTGTCTCTCTCTCTCTCTTACTCTCTTTCTCTGCCTCTCTTTCTCTCTCCCTGTCTCTGTCTCTCCCCCCCTCTCTCTAAATGACCCCTTTATTTCAGAGTGAAATATGTAATCCGTTCGGACCCCCGCTGACTCCGAGTCTCTCATGTATATTATTCTTCTATAATGATGCTGCTCTGATTGCTGGCTCGTTGTGCCGGAGGACTGTGGCCCGTTAAGGCCGAGCTGCAGGTCAGGGTGAAGGAGAGGTCTGCTCCAGCGCTGCGGGCCCCTCCACACTCCTCCACTCCGCTGACGCGTTGTCACGCCGACAGCTGCAGTAATTTGGGACGCTCCGGTCTCATTCCGAAAGACGTGTGATGCATTGTGTCAGCGTTCAGCATCCCGGCTGCTGGAGATCAAGCTTCCAGAAGAATTCCCATCCGACCCGGACTGAACATGTCTGATCCGGACCACCAGTCCCCTTAATGAGTCGGATCAGGCCTTTTAGATTTGGGATGGAGCTGATGTGTGTAGGGGCGTCACTCCTCAGAAGCAGGGCAATCGGTATGTGGAACAACATCTTGGTTGTGATGTCACAACCACCAACATTTAATGGCTGGAGGTCCGGGAAGCAGCTTTGTGATCGGGGGGTCGCTGGTTCAGTTCACTGAACTGACAGGATATGACTGAGGTGACCTGAAGAAACCTAAACACCTAACCCCCAACTGCTCCCTGGACACTGTGGATAGGGCTGCCCACCACTCCAGGCAAGTGTGCTCACTGCCCCCTAGTGTGTGTGTGTGTGTATGTGTGTATATGTGGGTGTTTCACTGCTCCCTAGTGTGTGTGTTCACTATTGTGAGTGTTTGCAGGTGTTTCACTGTACCCATGTGTGTGTGTGTGTGTGTTCACGAGTGTGTGTATATGTGAGTGTTTTACTGCCCCCTAGTGTGTGTGGTTACTAGTGTGTGTTTGTGTGTGTGTGTGTGTGTGTATATATATGTGACTGTTTCACTGCCCCCTAGTGTGTGTGTTCACTATTGTAAGTGTATGCAGGTGTTTCACTGCCCCCAGTGTGTGTTTGTGTTCACTAGTATATGTGTGTGTGTGTGTTTCACTGCCCCCTAGGGTGTGTGTGTGTTCACTAGTGTGTGTGTATATGTGGGTGTTTCACTGCCCTCTAGTGTGTGTGTGTGTGTATGTGAGTGTTTCACTGCCCCCTAGTGTGTGTGTGTTCACTAGTGTGTGTGTATATATGGATGTTTCACTGCCCCTAGTGTGTGTGTGTATATATGTGAGTGTTTCACTGCCCCCTAGTGTGTGCCTTCACTATTGTTTGTGTATGCAGGTGTTTCACTAGTGTGTGTGTGTGTGTGTGTTCTCTAGTTTGTGCGAGTTCCCTAGTGTGTGTGTGTGTGTTGGTGTAACAGGGGGGTTAAATGTGGAGGTCAAATTCCTCGGTGTGCAAACACAAATGGTCAGTAGCTCTTAATGGAACTGGACTGGTGTTAATCAGTATTAAACCTGGTCCAGTTGGCTACTGCACACTGGAAGGGTCATCAGCACTGATTGGCTGTGTTAGGATTTCATCAGCACTGATTGGCTGTGTTAGGATTTCATCAGTACTGATACTGATACTCTTAATAATACTACACCCACTAAAACACTAAGACTGGGTCTGACTCTGGATCAGCAGGTTAGAGAAACAGGATGAGGGTTTGTGGCAAATAAACTTGATCTAGAATGATGGAGAACTAAATGCCCGCAAAGAGACACCAGTGCTGCTGGACAGAGGGCGAAGCGGGTGGACAAGTATTTTTAGCAGAACTCTGCATCAATTACTTGTGTCATTATTATTATTATTATTATTATTATTATTATTATTATTATTATTATAGAGCAGCTTTGAGGTCCTAGTGGGGCAGAAACATATTTGAAACTCTTCCAATTCAAACATTGTTTTCTATTCAATTCTATTCTATTTTATTCTATTATATTCAGGCATTATCTTATATTCTATTCCATCAATACATTCTATTCTATTCTATTCTATTATATTCAGGCATTATCTTATATTCTATTCCATCAATACATTCTATTCTATTCTATTCTATTATATTCAGGCATTATCTTATATTCTATTCCATCAATACTATTCTATTCTAATCTATTTATGCATTATCTTATAATCTATTCCATCAATACATTCTATTCTATTCTATTCTATTATATTCAGGCATTATCTTATATTCTATTCCATCAATACTATTCTATTCTAATCTATTCATGCATTATCTTATAATCTATTCCATCAATACATTCTATTCTATTCTATTTTATTCTATTCAGGCATTATCTTATATTCTATTCCATCAATACATTCTATTCTATTCTATTCTATTCTATTCTATTCTATTCCATCAATACATTCTATTCTATTCTATTTTATTCTATCAATACATTATCTTCTATTCAATTCTATTCTGTTCTATTATATTCTATTCTATTCAGGCATTACCTTCTATTCTATTCTATTCTATTCATGCATTATCTTATATTATATTCCATCAATACATTCTATTCTATTCTATTCCATCAATACATTCTATTCTATTCTATTTTATTCTATCAATACATTATCTTCTATTTAATTCTATTCTATTCTATTCAGGCATTACCTTCTATTCTATTCTATTCTATTCTATTCATGCATTATCTTATATTCTATTCCATCAATACATTCTATTCTATTCTATTCTATTAATACATTTTATTCTATTCTATTCTATTCTATTCAGGCATTATGTACTGTTCTGTTCTGTTCTGTTCTGTTCTGTTCTATTCTAGTCTATTAATACATTGTCTTCCATTCTATTCCAGCATTATGTTCTATTCTAGGCTATTCTATGCAGGTGTCATGTTCTATTCTCTACAGGCTCAATCGTTTTATTTTTATTTTTCTATTCTACTTTATTTTCATTTTCCTCCGTAGCTTTTCAGAGTGAATATATTTCATGTATTGTTGTAGCAGTAACTTCCTGCAAACAGAATTTTTTATATTCCTGTAGAATTTTGCCGGACTAATAGTGTAATTATATAACTATACAGTGTGGGTTCGGGTAGAACAAGATATTATATAATATATTATATAATAAGAGTGTGTTAGGTAATACTGAACACACAGATTCTAGTCTGTGGATGAGAAAGTCGCTCTTTTCTTCTGTTTAGTTAACCAAAGTTTGAAAGTTTTCTTTGAAATGAATAAACAAACGAACCCACAATAATTAACGACATTGTTGTGCCACAAACACACAATAAACATAATATATTGAAAGGTTGTTTGTTTTTAATCAATATTCTTTATGGTATATACTTATTAGAATCTGCACACAATCCCCTGTTTGAGAATCATCAACTGTGATTGAAGCAAAAACCCTCATTCAGTTCATAACACGGGCCGTGACTCTGCATTGAGCTCTGATTGGTTCTCTTCTATGGTTTAATTCTGCTGCATTGTGTTTTATTCTATTCTCTGCATTGTCTCCTTTAGAGCGCGCTCAGCGCGGTGCCCCCTCTGCAGCCCTCCGGAGGCTTTTCTCGCTCTTATTCAAACAGATCATTTGAAAAGGCAAACAGAGCCACTGCCACACAGAGCAAAGCCAATCAGACAATGAGGGGATATTGAAGAATCTTAGACAACAAACAGAAGCTCGGAAGTAAACACACACTCACACGCACACACACAAGTGTGTTGTCTAATTCGCTGTGCTAACACACTCGGAGGGGGGGCTTTATTACAGCTTCTCTTTATGGGGGGTGAGTTAGTAGTAATAATAATAATAATAATTATAATGATAACGTGCAGAGCTCCTATCTGCTTTATTGAGAAATCCTGCAACACCACCTATAAAGCTTCTTCCCCCACGTCCCATATAACCGAGTGGTCTACAGTAGATGGTCTGGTGTGTAACAGTGTCTGATGACTGATATAGAGGTTTGGAGTATAACAGTATCTGATGACTGATATAGAGGTTATGATTATAACAGTGTCCTATGACTAATATAGAGGTTTGGAGTATAACAGTGTCTGATGTCTGATATAGAGGTCTGGAGTATAACAGTGTCTGATAACTGCTATAGAGGTCCAGGGTATAACAGTGTCTGATAGCTGATGTAGAGGTCCGGAGTATAACAGTGTCTGATAACTGATAAAGAGGTCCAGAGTATAGCAGTGTCTGATGACTGATATAGAGGTTTGGAATATAACAGTGTCTGATGATTGACATAGGGGTCCGGAGTATAAGAGTTTCTGATGACAGATATAGAAATTTTGAGTATAACAGTGTCTGATGACTGATATAGAGGTCCACGGTATAAGAGTGTCTGATGACTGATATAGAGGTTTGGAGTATAACAGTGTCTGATGACTGATATAGAGGTTTGGAGTATAACAGTGTCTGATGACTGATATAGAGGTTTGGAGTATAACAGTGTCTGATGACTGACAGAGATTTGGAGTATAACAGTGTCTGATGACTGACATTAAGGTTTGGAGTATAACAGAGTCTGATAACTGATATAGAGGTTTGGAGTATAACAGTGTCTGATGACTGATATAGAGGTTTGGAGTATAACAGTGTCTGATGACTGATATAGAGATCATGAGTATAACAGTGTTTGATGTCTAATATAGAGGTCTCTAGTATAACAGTGTCCTGATAACTGATTAAAGAGGTCCGGAGTATAAGCATGTGTCCTATGACTAATATAGAGGTTTGGAGTATAACAGTGTCTGGAATGTCTGATATAGAGGTCTGAGTATAACAGTTCTGATAACTGCAATAGAGGTCCAGGGGTATAACAGTGTCTGATAGCTGATGTAGAGGGTCCGGAGTATAACAGTGTCTGATAACTGATAAAGAGGTCCAGAGTATAGCAGTGTCCTGATTGACTGATATAGAGGTTTGGAATATAACTGTGTCTGATGATTGACATAGGGGTCCGGAGTATAAGAGTTTCTGATGACAGATATAGAAATTTGGAGTATAACAGAGTCTGAATGACTGATATAGAGGTTTGGAGTATAACAGTGTCGATGACTGATATAGAGGTTTGGAGTATAACAGTGTCTGATGACTGATATAGAAATTTGGAGTATAACAGTGTCTGATGACTGATATAGAGGTTTGGAGTATAACAGTGTCTGATGAGTGATATAGAGGTTTGGAGTATAACAGTGTCTGATGACTGATATTAAGGTTTGGAGTATAACAGAGTCTGATAACTGATATAGAGGTTTGGAGTATAACAGTGTCTGATGACTGATATAGAGATCATGAGTATAACAGTGTTTGATGTCTAATATAGAGGTCTCTAGTATAACAGTGTCTGATAACTGATAAAGAGGTCCGGAGTATAGCAGTGTCCTATGACTAATATAGAGGTTTGGAGTATAACAGTGTCTATGTCTGATATAGAGGTCTGGAGTATAAACCGTTTCTGATAACTGCTATAGAGGTCCAGGGTATAACAGTGTCTGATAGCTGATGTAGAGGTCCGAAGTATAGCAGTGTCTGATAACTGATGTAGAGGTCCGGAGTATAACAGTGTCTGATTACTGATGTAGAGGTCCGGAGTATAACAGTGTCTGATAACTGATGTAGAGGTCTGGAGTATAACAGTGTCTGATAACTGATAGAAAGAGGGTCTGGAGTATAACCGTGTCTGATGTCTGATATAGAGAGGTCTGCAGTATAGAGTGTCTGATAACTGATAAAGAGGTCCGGAGTATAGCAGTGTCCTATGACAAATATTAGAGGTTTGGAGTATAACAGTGTCTGATGTCTGATATAGAGGGTCTGGGAGTATAACCGTTCTGATAACTGCTATAGAGGGTCCAGGGTATAAACAGTTTTCTGATAGCTGATGTAGAGGTCCGAGTATAACAGTGTCTGATGTCTGATATAGAGGTCTGCAGTATAAGAGTGTCTGATAACTGATAAAGAGGTCCGGAGTATAGCAGTGTCCTATGACTAATATAGAGGTTTGGCGTATAACAGTGTCTGATGTCTGATATAGAGGTTTGGAGTATAACAGTGTCTGATGACTGATATAGAGGTTTGGAGTATAACAGTGTCTGATGACTGACATAGAGATTTGGAGTATAACAGTGTCTGATGACTGACATTAAGGTTTGGAGTATAACAGAGTCTGATAACTGCTATAGAGGTCCAGGGTATAACAGTGTCTGATAGCTGATGTAGAGGTCCGGAGTATAACAGTGTCTGATAACTGATAAAGAGGTCCAGAGTATAGCAGTGTCTGATGACTGATATAGAGGTTTGGAATATAACAGTGTCTGATGATTGACATAGGGGTCCGGAGTATAAGAGTTTCTGATGACAGATATAGAAATTTGGAGTATAACAGTGTCTGATGACTGATATAGAGGTTTGGAGTATAACAGAGTCTGATAACTGATATAGAGGTTTGGAGTATAACAGTGTCTGATGACTGATATAGAGGTTTGGAGTATAACAGTGTCTGATGACTGATATAGAGATCATGAGTATAACAGTGTTTGATGTCTAATATAGAGGTCTCTAGTATAACAGTGTCTGATAACTGATAAAGAGGGTCCGGAGTATAGCAGTGTCCTATGGACTAATATAGAGGTTTTGGAGTATAACAGTGTCTGATGTCTGATATAGAGTTCTGGAGTATAACAGTTCTTCTGATAACTGCTATAGAGGTTCCAGGGTATAACAGTGTCTGATAGCTGATGTAGAGGGTCCGGAGTATAACAGTGTCTGATAACTGATAAAGAGGTTCCAGAGTATAGCAGTGTCTGATGACCTGATATAGAGGGTTTGGAATATAACAGTGTCTGATGAGTTGACATAGGGGTTCCGGAGTATAAGAGTTTCTGATGACAGATATAGAAATTTGGAGTATAACAGTGTCTGATGACTGATATAGAGGTTTGGAGTATAACAGTGTCTGATGACTGATATAGAGGTTTGGAGTATAACAGTGTCTGATGACTGATATAGAAATTTGGAGTATAACAGTGTCTGATGACTGATATAGAGGTTTGGAGTATAACAGTGTCTGATGAGTGATATAGAGGTTTGGAGTATAACAGTGTCTTGATGACTGATATTAAGGTTTGGAGTATACAGTGTCTGATGACTGATATAGAGGTTTGGAGTATAACAGTGTCTGATGACTGATATAGAGATCATGAGTATAACAGTGTTTGATGTCTAATATAGAGGTCTCTAGTATAACAGTGTCTGATAACTGATAAAGAGGTCCGGAGTATAGCAGTGTCCTATGACTAATATAGAGGTTTGGAGTGTAACAGTGTCTGATGTCTGATATAGAGGTCTGGAGTATAACCGTTTCTGATAACTGCTATAGAGGTCCAGGGTATAACAGTGTCTGATAGCTGATGTAGAGGTCCGAAGTATAGCAGTGTCTGATAACTGATGTAGAGGTCCGGAGTATAACAGTGTCTGATTACTGATGTAGAGGTCCGGAGTATAACAGTGTCTGATAACTGATGTAGAGGTCTGGAGTATAACAGTGTCTGATAACTGATGAAGAGGTCTGGAGTATAACAGTGTCTGATGTCTGATATAGAGGTCTGCAGTATAAGAGTGTCTGATAACTGATAAAGAGGTCCGGAGTATAGCAGTGTCCTATGACTAATATAGAGGTTTGGAGTATAACAGTGTCTGATTGTCTGATATAGAGGTCTGGAGTAAAACCGTTTCTGATAACTGCTATAGAGGTCCAGGGTATAACAGTTTTCTGATAGCTGATGTAGAGGTCCGGTAGTATAACAGTGTCTGATGTCTGATATAGAGGTCTGCAGTATAAGAGTGTCTGATAACTGATAAAGAGGTCCGGAGTATAGCAGTGTCCTATGACTAATATAGAGGTTTGGGCGTATAACAGTGTCTGATGTCTGATATAGAGGTCTGGAGTATAACCGTTTCTGATAACTGCTATAGAGGTCCAGGGTATAACAGTTTCTGATAGCTGATGTAGAGGTCCGGAGTATAACAGTGTCTGATGTCTGATATAGAGGTCTGCAGTATAAGAGTGTCTGATAACTGATAAAGAGGTCCGGAGTATAGCAGTGTCCTATGACTAATATAGAGGTTTGGCGTATAACAGTGTCTGATGTCTGATATAGAGGTCTGGAGTATAACCGTTTCTGATAACTGCTATAGAGGTCCAGGGTATAACAGTGTCTGATAGCTGATGTAGAGGTCCGAAGTATAGCAGTGTCTGATAACTGATATAGAGGTTTGGAGTATAACAGTGTCTGATGATTGACATAGGGGTCCGGAGTATAAGAGTGTCTGATGACAGATATAGAGATTTGGAGTATAACAGTGTCTGATGACTGATATAGAGGTTTGGAGTATAACAGTGTCTGATGACTGATATAGAGGTTTGGAGTATAACAGTGTCTGATGACTGATATTGAGGTTTGGAGTATAACAGAGTCTGATAACTGATATAGAAGTTTGGAGTATAACAGTGTCTGATGACTGATATAGAGGTTTGGAGTATAACAGTGTCTGATGACTGATATAGAGGTTTGGAGTATAACAGTGTTTGATGTCTAATATAGAGGTCTCTAGTATAACAGTGTCTGATAACTAATAAAGAGGTCCGGAGTATAGCAGTGTCCTATGATTAATATAGAGATTTGGAGTATAACAGTGTCTGTTGTCTGATATAGAGGTCCCAAGTATAGCAGTGTCTGATAACTGATGTAGAGGTCCGGAGTATAACAGTGTCTGATAACTGCTATAGAGGTCCAGGGTATAACAGTGTCTGATAACTGATGTAGAGGTCCAGGGTATAACAGTGTCTGATAACTGATGTAGAGGTCCGGAGTATAACAGTGTCTGATAACTGATGTAGAGGTCCGGAGTATAACAGTGTCTGATAACTGATAAAGAGGTTCGGAGTATAACAGTGTCTGATAACTGATAAAGAGGTTCGGAGAATAACAGTGTCTAATAACTGATATAGAGGTTTGGACGTAGGGACGTAAAAGTTCCCGTAATTGAAGAATCACCCATATATATAACCCAACTGTCAGTGCTACATGGTTGATGTTCATCTTTAAACCAGCCTGAAGTTCCCATTCGCCAGATCTAATGTTCCACCTTAAATGCAAGAGCTTGTTCTATTTAAGCACCATTTAAGGTGGAACGTATACGCAGCTATACTGCTTAGGCCAGCCAGGGTCACAACTGTAGTAGGGAAAGCAGAGAAGCCCAGGCAGGGAAATTCCAAGCCGTTCCCAGGCCCGCTTAAAGATATAATCCCTCCAGTGGGTCCTGGGACGACCTCTGGGTCTAGTCCCAGTTGGCCATGCTGGGTAACCCACCAGTGATAGGCAGCCAGACAGTGTGCAATTCAGATGCCTTAACCGCCTAAACCTACTTCCTTTAATGTGGAG
Source organism: Megaleporinus macrocephalus (assembly GCA_021613375.1). Lineage (NCBI taxonomy): Eukaryota > Metazoa > Chordata > Actinopteri > Characiformes > Anostomidae > Megaleporinus > Megaleporinus macrocephalus. The sequence continues at coordinate 5,286,360 of CM038711.1, forward strand.
GAGTAGCGACTGTGTGGCTGAGCTCCTCAGACTATCGAGTAGAGTCTGACTCGCCACCATGAGAAGAAAGCTCATTTCCCCTGCTTGTATCCACAATCTCAGTCTTTCGGTCATTACCCCAAAGCTCATGACCACAGGTGAGGGTGGGGATGTGGACTGACCAGTAAACAGAGGGCTTTATTTTATGGCTCAGTCCAGTCCAGTATAGTTACCACATTACGGCCACCGACTGTCCACGATCCCTCCTCCCAGGACCCCTAGATACCCAGACTCTAGCATAGCATCTAGTTCCAGAATCAGTAACAAGCTATCCGCTCAACAGGTCATATGATAGTCATGTCTGATTTGTTGATACACACAGGAGTCATATTATTATGACCACCAGCTAATATCCAGAGTAGCCTCCATGTGCAGCTAGATGGACTGGGAGACTAAATAAGGTCCTGGTAGGTGGTCACAGCTATCTGGAGCCTTGCTGACCACAGTGCATCCCACAGCTGCCGGAGGAAGTGTGGAGGAGGATCCATAGAGCCAACACCACCATCCAGGTGGTCCCACAGATGCTCAACAGGGTTCAAGTCTGAGGAACTAAGGGTCCAGAGTAGTACTTGGTAGTACTTGGTCAGCTCTTCCAACCAGTGTGGGACATTTCTAACCGTGGGATATGTCGCATCATCCTGCTGGAAGATTCCATCCACCCCAGAGAAGACAATCAGCAAGCATGGTGTACATGATCTGCAAGGATGGATTCAGACCCTAATGGGTTGAGATCTTCTTCCACATAGATGAGCAGGAACAGAGAATGCAACGGAAACATTTCCGAGACCATCACGCTGCCTCCGCTGAAAGTTGGAAGTGGTCATAATAATGTGACTCAACTCTTTTGATGGAACTGATGATGCTTCAGGGCTGAATTCACTCATTTGATCATCCCACCAGCAGCGAACTGAACCAGGAGGCTCACGTGGAGGCTAACCAAGCTTCTGGCTCCCGCAGCGCTGGGCCTGACCTGGATATATTTCTGTTTACAGTAGCTCATGATGAAATTCCATCGATTCCGCATGCAAACCTCGCCGTCTCTCCTCTCGGCTCCACTCGCGGTCCTTGTCTGAGCGGGTTCAGTCTGTTGATCTGATCTCATCTGAAGTGGATCTCAGTACTCAGTACTATAATTACAGCTGCTCGACTCCCACAAAACAGCAACAGCCGCGTCCTGATTGCCTTAATGACCGTAATTTTCCACTTACGTCGAGATGTGTTGCCGGGCGGCGTGAATCAGAGATGGAAACACTATTGATTTGTTTGCAGTTTTGCGCAGCTGTCCCGGGGTCATTTTGATTGATCTGTTTGCCCCTGATTGCACATCTTTCGCATCATTAATCTCGATTTTCGGTAATCTGAGCGTATGAAATTGAATTAATTAAAGGGTCCGTTTCAGTTAAATCACGATATTTACAAATACATGTGATATTTTTTAAACTTTAAAAACTTTTTGTAGTCAAACTAATTTATTGTCTTTATTGGCACCACTTTAGGATAAGACCACCTTTATAAATAGTTATTGAACGGCTTAAAACGAGTTTTATTAATGATCAAATTTTAACAAATTAAGCTGACCACACACTAGAAGCCTTTTAAAAGACACGCTCTCACATCTAAAGACTAGTCACAGACTAGTTACAGACTAAAGACTGGGGGATCTTTCAGAGTCAAGTCTAGTTTATTTGTATAGCAGCCTTACAGAAGTTTGGAAAACAGACAGTTATAACATATATCCTCCAGTGAGCAAACCAGAGGCAACAGTGGCAAGAACACCTCCCTCAGACTGGAGGAAGAAACCTTGGGAGGAACCAGACTCACAAGGGGAGACCCGTCCTCCTCTGATCAAACAGTACTTACAGTTTAATAAACTAAAACTGAAATCTGGATAGCAAAGCTTTAGAAGCTGCACAGGTAGAGGCAGTCTCTGACTGAGGCAGTCTATGACTGAGGCAGTCTCTGACCGAGTCTTTATGTAAAGTGGGCGTGAGCTGAAACAGTCCCATCCTATCTCAATGCTGGTGCATCTGGATGCTGTACAGTGATGTAACTGAGGGTGTAGCAGTTGACATTAATGGACAGGAGAGCTGGTTGGTGATGGGTGAGGAGGAGGCCCTGATGGTCAGTCCTCCAGCAGGGTTCAACAAACTGGAGGACAGTCATTACCTCAGGAAGAGTCACTAGTTACAAGACTGCTACTAGATTCCTTTTTAAATCATTTCCCATTAATATGATTAAAGTTAGCAATATTCAGCTAAACATATGGTTAGCTGCCAGGCTATTTGTAAACACTGTAGCCCCGTTTAGTTGGGATATCGAGGGCTTCAGCGATTTCTGTCCAATGTTTTTCCTTTTCCACTCTGTCGTGGGATCAATGTGAAGACAAAAAGAGGCACTCTTGCTCACTCCACAGCTCACTCCACAGCTCACTCCACAGCTCACTCCACAGCTCACTCCACAGCTCCACCAGTTTGTCCTCCTTTTGTACAGTCCAGGAGAACCCAAGTTTCCAAACCCTCGCCGGACTCCCCTCCATAACTTCTTTACCCACCAGACGTTCCTGTACTTGCCTCGTTGCCTCCCGTTTGGTGGTGAACAGAGCTCTCCTATTGGTTGTCGACAATGTTCATGTCTCTATTTGCGTGAGCCAAGACTTCAGACTCATAATAAACATTAAACACGGTTGATTTTATCGGAACGCTAGGACGAGAATAAGACTGACTTGAACCTGCAGTCTCGACCACCTCACACTAAACGATCGAGGTGACGCGAGAGCGACTCCGACTTTGGAAATTTGTCTGTGACAGTAAAATCGTTTGGTGTAAGGCCAGCATTAGCAGACTCGATCCATACGCAAGGCTTTACTAACACAGCAGGGAAAAATTAAAACTAAGGCGCAGAGCCAGGCAGTCTGGCGTGGAAGTCCCGGGAGCGCAGTGCAAGTCGAAAACCCCTTGAACGCCATGGGTACCACCTGGGTCTAGGTCAGGGGTTGGTAACCCGCGTGTAAGGATTCAGACTCAAGAGGTGATAATCGATCCATATGCAAGATTGATTTACTCAGAGCACTGAAAAATAAACAACGCTAGCGCGAGGAGTCCGGGAGAAGTGAGCAGTGGGCCTGCAGCAGGCTGAGAGGTGGTCCCTTGAGCAGGCTGGATGGTGCTGCTGATGCCGGTTTGCTGCTTGACTGCTTGACTGGGTCACCACTGCGTTGTGCGGGGAGGAACCAGAGAAGCACCTCGCGTCCTGGAGAGAAGGGAGAGAGAAACCAGCCCAGGAGAGACAGTTAGAACAGTGGTTAATAGCTCCTCGCCGGGGTCTCGGCACTAGTCCGGCGTCAGCCTCGAACAGAGACCACCGAGGGTGGTATTCCAGTGCTAACGCTAACTAAAAACAGTCACTAGGGAACCGGCCAGAGGGGGAATGAACTCGCTACGGAGAACAAGTCTGGTAGTCCAGTGGTTCACCAACCTCGCTTCACGGGGACGCCTATGAGAAGGCTCAGACGGGTGGAGGTGAGTGCCGGGCAGGTCAGAGGGACTGTAGATCCTCTTGGGCTTCAGGGAGTGAGACAGGACTTGGCTGTGGAGAAGCCAAGTCTGGTTGGACCTGTGGAGAGACCCTTTAGTGACGGCCCAGAGACCACAGACGGGTTAGAGCTGAACTAAACAGTATCTTGGTTAGAGAAACAATGCCACACACTCTGTTGCTGTGGTGATGTGCGTGTGAGAGAGGGGTGTGTGTGTGGCCGGAGTTACCTAAAATTCTGGGGACTGCGATCTCCCAGCAGAGTGGGCTGGAGGGCTTACACGGCGGCTCTTTCATCCTTATATTGCGGCTCTGTGTGGCTTGGGAAAATAAATTATATAATAAAATATCTAATTGAAGTTATTTGTGTTAGTTCTAAATTTGAAGATTATTGTGATCTGAAAATATTAAAATAAAATGATATTTTATTATTTTTCGTCACACTGTGGACACATGGAAGCAGTTATACCAAAAACCAAAACGCTGTCCATTTATCATGACTTTCAACCCCAGGTAGGCCAAGTATGGAGAAATGTAAGAAACAAAAAATATCTGAAGAAAACAGAGCATTTAATGATACCTATCCACAGATGTATGTGAGAAGCTATTCTCCACCATGAACTATGTTAAAAACAATATATATATATATATATATATATATATATATATATATATATATATATATATATATATATATATATATTGTATGTATAGCCCCGATTTGCAGAAGTCCCATTAACCAGGTACAATAAATATTTATGCAGATATTTTGCAAATATTTATTTTTCATTGTTTTGTGACCTAGTGCTTTTTCCCCCAATTTATTTTTTAAATTCAGGTTAAGGCTCCTCTACAAGCTCCGAAAGCCCATGGGTGCAGAAGTGATAGGGCGACGGCTCACTGCATTTTTTGTTTGCTACATGGATAATTTAAGTTCAGCTTTTTGATTCATTAGAAAGAGACCTTCAAATCGGCGTGTTGCTTTTTTCTTGTTATTATTTTTTCAAGAATTCAAAATTAAATTTTCTCTGTCGCACTCCATGGATACAATGAAAGTAAGAAAAAGCAATATATACAGTGTTGCCTTCATTTTAGATGTCAAAGCGTATTTGTGACTCCCAGTGTTGTTTTTTTTGGAGAAACCTGGTCCAAAAGGCTCTTCGGGTGTTCAAGGTTGCCGACCCCTGGTCTAGGTTCTGTGTGGACAGTGGAACAAAAGAGGTATGTCAGGAGAGGATCCCTGCGGGCCGTCACCACGTAAGAACACAATTTGCTAAAGTTCAAAGTCAACATTGGACTGACGGAGGCTGGGTAGGACGCTCATTGCCAAGCGCAAACACAAAGTTCTATGGCCTGACCAACCTGGGGGACAGACGCCAAGGCTGACGTTCAGGGTGATCGGCGAGTCCAGCGGCCTCGAGGATTCCATGGAGGACGGCAGGTCCCCGCTCTGAGGAGCAGATCCTACCTGTCCATGGTCTCTGGGCTGGAGTGCTTTCCTAAGTCTGTTCCCAGGTTCACCAAGCTTGGCCTTCCCACAGCGGGGTCCTACCAACCTCCCTGGAACCCGAGAGAACCAGCAGACTCCTGCGCCAGCCTCCACGCTCACCTCCAGTCGGCTGAACCTCCCGGCTGCAGCCACCTTGGAGTGAGGTCAGCGTCACCACGGACTCACGGACTCATGACTCCCTCACTAACTCATTCTTTATTGTTTTTACTGCTCTGAAAGCATTAAAAGCCTTGTGAATGGAACATCGGTCTCGTACTGCCTCTGAATCCTTACAAGTTGTTGTGCACTGAAACGTGCAGAAGTGTGTTCTATAGTGGACACGTTAACCTATTTTCACCTATTTGTGCTAACAACATCAACAACGAAAGAAATCAACAATAAATTAAATAAATAAAGAATGAATGAAATAAAGAATGAATGAAATAAATAAAGAATGAATGAAATAAATAAAGAATGAATGAAATAAATAAAGAAAAAAGAATGAAATAAATAAAGAATGAATGAAATAAATAAAGTATGAAATAAATAAAGAAAGAATGAAATAAATAAAGAAAAAAGAATGAAATAAATAAAGAACGAATGAAATAAATAAATAAAGTATGAAATGAATAAAGAAAGAATGAAATAAATAAAGAAAAAAGAATTAAATAAATAAAGAAGGAATGAAATAAATAAATAAAGAATGAATTAAATAAATAAATAAAGAAAGAATGAAATAAATAAAGAAAGAATGAAATAAATAAAGAAAGAATGAAATAAATAAATAAATAAATAAAGAATGAATTAAATAAATAAAGAAAGAATGAAATAAATAAAGAATGAATGAAATAAATAAATAAAGTATGAAATAAATAGAGAAAGAATGAAATAAATAAAGAAAAAAGAATGAAATAAATAAAGAAGGAATGAAATAAATAAATAAAGAATGAATTAAATAAATAAATAAATAAAGAAAGAATGAAATAAATAAATAAAGAATTAAATAAATAAAGAAAGAATGAAATAAATAAAGAAAGAATGAAATAAATAAATAAATAAAGAAAGAATGAATTAAATAAATAAAGAAAGAATGAAATAAAGAAAGAATGAATTAAATAAATAAAGAAAGAATGAAATAAATAAAGAATGAAATAAATAAATAAATAAAGAATTAATTAAATAAAGAAGGAATGAAATAAATAAAGAAAGAAGGAAATAAATAAAGAAGGAATGAAATAAAGAAAGAAAGAAAGAAAGAAAGAAATAAAATATGAAGTAAATAAATAAAGAAAGAATGAAATAAATAAATAAAGAAAGAATGAAATAAATAAATAAAGTATGAAATAAAGAAAGAAAGAAAGAATGAAATAAATAAAGAAAGAAAGAATGAAATAAAGAAAGAAAGAATGAAATAAAGAAAGAAAGAAAGAAAGAAAGAATGAAATAAAGAAAGAAAGAATGAAATAAAGAAAGAAAGAATGAAATAAAGAAATAAAGAATGAAACAAATAAAGAAGGAATGAAATAAAGAAAGAATGAAATAAATAAATAAACAATGAAATAAATAAATAAATAAAGAAAGAAATAAATAAAGAAAGAAAGAATGAAATAAAGAAAGAATGGATGAAATTAAGAAAGAATGAAATAAATAAATAAAGAAAGAAATAAAGAAAGAATGAAATAAATAAAGAAAGAAAGAATGAAAGAAAGAAATAAAGAATGAAACAAATAAAGAAGGAATGAAATAAAGAAAGAATGAAATAAATAAATAAAGAAAGAAAGAAAGAAAGAATGAAAGAAAGAAATAAAGAATGAAACAAATAAAGAAGGAATGAAATAAAGAAAGAATGAAATAAATAAATAAAGAAAGAAAGAAAGAAAGAATGAAATAAATAAATAAAGAAAGAATGAAATAAAGAAAGAATGGATGAAGCTGAAATGACGCGTGTAAAGTGGTTCTGTAGAGAAAGTGTTATGACTGAAATGAAGACAAGGCTTCACCGCGGGTCATTTCAGTAAAATGATTTGATGATCGTTTCTCTCCGTTCATCAGTTTAATTGCGGCTCCATCCGTCCGCAGTGAGTGGTAAGTGGGGGGAGGTGGTCTGTGTGTGTTAACTGTGTGTTGGGGAAATCCTGCTGTACGTTAATGCTCAGGATAACTGACCTTTGCTCTCTCCGGCTTATCCGCTCTGACGTGTGAGTAACATGGAGAGTATTAAACTCACGCTGGCAGAGATATTATCTCTAATCATCTTCTCCCAGCGCAGCACGTCACGGCCAGAAAAACAGCACACAGCATACGTCACCGAATAGAAAAACCGATAAACACCCGACGTGTGGTCTTTAACTGGGAGATATTCTGTGGGGTTATCGATTGTTTACACCTTTTAACTTATTAATGAAAGATGACCTTCAGTTTAACCCCTCAGTCAATTATCTACTGGAGGTAACAGTTTAGGTAAGATAAGCCCTGGCCTTCATTGACCTCTAAAGTGAAAACCAAGACTCTGGAGGCAAAGTCAAGAGTCGAGTCTTGTTTAGTCTCAAGTCTCCTAGATAGGTGCAAGTCCAAGTTGAGTCTCATTTCTCTACTTTTGTAAGAGTGAGTCAAGACTTGAGCATTTGCGGTGCAAGTCTGAGTCGAGTCTTGAGATGTGAATCTGGGTCCTGGGTCTATGAGGTGCAAATCTTAGTCAAATCTTCAGTTTGTGGGGTCAAGTCTTAAGTCTAGGTGCAAGCCTGAATCAAGTTTTAGGAGTCTGGGATGTGAGTCTGAGTTGAATTCTGCATGTCCAAGGCAGGCCTCAAGCTTATGGAGTGTGGATCCAAGGGGCTCCAGGGTGCAAGTCTAAGTGGAGTCGTCACTCTCTGTGATGCGCGTCTGAGTCAAGTCTTGAGCGTTTTGGTCGCGAGTCTGAGAGTGTTCTCGAGTCTATGAGGTATATAGGTCAGTGCGTTGAGTTTCAGTTTCTGTAATGTGAGTCAGAGGCCTTTCTTGAGATGCATATCCAAGTTGAGTCTTGGATCTAAGAAGTCAGGATTGAGGAGCAAGTCTGAGTTAAGGTTGTAATCTCTGAGATGTGAATCTGAGTTGAGTTTGGAGTCTTAAGAGGTGCGAGTCCAACTTGAGATTTGACTTTTGTGGGGTGAGAGTCTGAACTGAGTATTGGGTTTCCAGGCTTGCAAGTCAATTCTTGAGCCTAGGTGCTAACTTAACTCAAGTCAAGTCTCCAGAGATGCAAGTCCAATCGAGTCTTAAGGTATTAGGATGTAAGCCAAGTCTTCAATCTAGGATGCAGGTCCAAGTTGACTCTTGATTTCATGTGATGTGTGACTGGGGTGCAAGTCTGAGGTCAGTCTTGAATCTGTGAGCTCTGAGAGGAGTCTCAGGGAGTCTAGGATGCTAGTTTAAGTCTCTCTGGTGTCTATGATGTGCTAGTCTGAATCAAGTTTCAAGGCCCCGGGGTGAAGGTCTGCATGTTGAGTCTATAAGAGTCAAGTCAGAGTCAAGTTTTGAGGAACCTGGGGTCTGAGTCTGAGTTGAATCTTGAACCTCTAGGATGCAAGTCTTAGTTAAATCCTTTGGGATGTGACTGTAAGTCAAGTCTCAAGTCTGAGGCATTAGTCTTAGTAAAGTCTTGAGGTTTCAGTGTTGAGTTTCAAGAATCTGGGGTGCAAATTTGACTTAAGTCTTGAGTCTTTGTAGTGGGAGTCTGATTTAATTCTGGCATCTATGAGGTGCAAGTCCGAGTCAAGTTTCACGAACCTGGAGTCTGAGTCAAATCTTCAACCTCTAGGATGCAGGTCTTAGTTAAATCTTGAACCTTCAGGATGTGAGCCTAAGTCAAGTCTCAAGTCTAAGACATTAGTCTTAGTCAAGTTTTGAGGCTTCTGTGTCGAGTTTCAAGAGCCGGGGTTGTGAGTCAGAGTCGAATCTTAAACCTTTAGAATGTTAGTCTTCGTTGAGTCTTGAACTTTTGGGATGTGAGCCTAAGTCAAGTCTCAAGTCTAAGACATTAGTCTTAGTCAAGTTTTGAGGCTTCAGTGTCGAGTTTCAAGAGTCGGGGGTGTGAGTCTAAGTCAAGTCACAAGTCTGAGACATTAGTCTTAGTCAAGTCTTGAGGCTTAGTGTCGAGTTTCAAGAGTCTGGGGTGCAAATTTGACTTAAGTCCCAAGTCTTTGCAGTGGGAGTCTGATTTAAGTCTGGCGTGTATGAGGTGCAAGTCAGAGTCAAGTTTCAAGAGCCTGGGGTGTGAGTCTAAGTCAAGTCTCAAGTCTGAGACATTAGTCTTAGTCAAGTTTTGAGGCTTAGTGTCGAGTTTCAAGAGTCTGGGGTGCAAATTTGACTTAAGTCCCAAGTCTTTGCGATGGGAGTCTGATTAAAGTCTGGCATCTATGAGGTGCAAGTCAGAGTCAAGTTTCAAGATTCGGAAATCAAGTCCTTAGCCTGCAGAAACACGAGTCTGAGTTGAGTCGCAAGCTCTGGGGTGTAAGTGCGAGTCGAGTCTCAAGTCTAGGAGGCGCTAATTGTGGTTCAGTCAGGTTGTGTTCATTTCCAGGCAGTATTATTCAAACAATAGTCCTCGATTTTAATAAGTAAGCAATTAATTTAATAACAGAGCAGGATCGTCAGATAGAGAGATTTTAGGGAGGTTGAACTATGATCAGGCTGAATGCTCTCATTTATGGAAGACTTGGCATCAGGCCCGCACTCTATTTGGACAAGTTTGCCCGAGGCTGTGTTCGGTCGTGCAGTTGCCAGATGTTCACATAGCACCATACATCACATCCCGGAGCTCCAGATCTGTCCGCTTTCCCCTGTCGCCCCATCATCTGACTGATTTCTGCTTGTGCTGGTAACCTGAAAATTAGGCAAAGAGGTAGTAACTGATAACCAAAGTCCTTTTCCTAAATCCTATAATGTCTGGAGTTCTTACTAATATCCAGCACCCCATTAAACATAATAATCTAAATACATACTAACATTAAAACTGGCTGCCAGCCACCCTTAAATCCATAGTTTGGGGTTGGTTTTGACTCCAAGACATTTTAACACTAATTATTAACACTAATGTGTGATTAATATAAAATACTAAAATACTAAACACTGCAGAGACCATTTGACAATGATGTGCAAGCTAATACTGAAAACTATAGTACTTAGATTTGATTAGTATTACTCAATACTGAACTTTAAATTACTCAGAAATACAGATACAAATACAGAATCAAATCAGCAAATATTGTAAAAATACTGAACATTACAGTGCTCAAATCAGATCAGTATGAACAAATAGTAATCAGATCTGATTAGTATTGCTCAATACTGAATTTTAAATTACTTAGCTTAGTATTAGAAAACACTGAACATTACAGTGCTCAAATCAGATCAGCATGAACAAATAGTAAACAGATCTGATTAGTATTGCTCAATACTGAATTTTAAATTACTTAGTTTAGTATTAGAAAACACTAAACATTACAGTGCTCAAATCAGATCAGTTTGACAAATACTGAACGTTATAGTACTCAGATCAGATCAGTTTTGGCTAATACTGAAAAATATAGTACTCAGATTTGATTAGTATTGCTTAATACTGAATTTTAAATTACTCAGATCAATATCAGCAAATACAGAACACTGCAGTGCTCAAATCAGATCAGTGTGGACAAATATTAAACGTTATAGTACTCAGATTAGATCAGTTTAGGCTAATACTGAAAAATATAGTACTCAGATATGATTAATATTGCTCAATAGTGAATTTTAAATGACCCAAATCAGTATCAGCAAATACTGAACATTGCAGTGCTTAAATCAGATCAGTATTAGCCAATACTAAACATTACAGTGCTCAAATCAGATCAGTATGGACAAATAGTAAAAGTTATAGTACTCAGTTTTGGCTAATACTGAAAACTATAGTGCTCAGATCTGATTAGTATAGCTCAATACTGAATTTTAAATTACTCTAATCAGTATCAGCAAATACTGAACATTATAGTACTCGGATTGAATCAGTTTAGGCAAATACTGAAAAATGTAGTAATCAGATCTGAGTAGTATTGCTCAATACTGAATATTAAATTACTCAGATCAGTATCAGCCAATACTGAACATTACAGTGCTCAGATCAGATCAGTATAGACAAATAGTGAAAGTTATAGTACTCAAATCAGATCGGTTATGGCTAATACTGAAAACTATAGTGTTCAGATCTGATTAGAGTAGCTCAATACTGAATTTTAAATGACTCTGTATCAGTAAATACTGAACATTACAGTGCTCAGATCAGTTTTGGCTAACACTGAAGACTATAATACTAACATCTGATAAGTATTGGCCAACAATGAACTTTAAATCAGTCACATCAGTATTGGCCAAAACAGAAAGTATTCAGATCAGCTTAGTATCAGTCAATGCTGAATATTATACTACTTAGAACAGATCAGCATCAGCCAATACTGAACATTATAGTACTCAGATCAGATTAGTATCAGCCAGTCCTGGACACTATAGTAGTCAAAATGAACTTTAAAGTACTGGGACCTGTTCAGTAGCGGCAAATACTGAACATGACAGTACTCGGATCCAATCAGTATCAGCCAATCCTGAACACTATAGTACTCAAATCAGATCGCCAAATACTGAAAAAAATAATACTCAGATCAGATTATTAACATTATAGCAGTCTTATAGATTAGATTAGTGGGTTTATACAGTATATTAGATTAGCAGATTAGATCAGCATCAGCCAACACTAAACTTTAAAGTAGAGCAGAGTAAAATCGGCCAGTCCTGAACATCATAGTACTGAGATCAGATCAGTTTTGGCAAATACTGAAAATTATAGTACTTAATTAATATAATATATATGCAAATATTAATATGTGCATTCATAATATGTAAATATGAACTGATCTCGAGCTGCAAACGCAGGTTACAGTTTAGCAACACAGTAATTCGTCCTTAGGTGAACTGATTTGATTTGTGATTGCCAAAGCAAGGGCACGGTGAATTATCTTCAAGGTCAGCTGGGTCTGGAGTGCCTCAGGGGTAAATACTGGGGCCGTCTTAAGTTTAGCTGTAAGCCATGGAAGGCTGGCTGAGATTGATTTGATGAGGTGTAATTTGAATGAGCACCAGGCAGCTTTATTAAAGCATTAAGATGGTGTGGGTACCACCGCGCTCAGTTTCGCGGCTCACAAATTTTCGACGCCCGTTGCCGAGTGAAAGCTTCACACTTCTTTCTTTTTTTTCCTCTCGTTTTGATTTATCGGCTCTTTAAATGTGGTCAGAGTGCCGCAGCTTTTGTATTGTTCCCAGAGTGTTTGTAATTTGTTGGGGCACGGGACATTAAGTACGCATCATCAGGGCTTCGGGTGCCATTAATCTGGTGTTGGGGCTGGATTTATTAGCTCCATAGTGAGCTCCACTGTAGGCCTCATTTGCTTTAACATCTAGCCCTGCTGTTCTGTTTGTCGTTTGTTGATGGGCAGATGACAACACTGTAGCTCTTTACTGCTCTTTGACTGAAAGGCACTGTGCCAAGCTCCAACTCTGGAATAGTTAGCAGCGGGTCGTTCATAGCTGCTGCTACAACAGCATCAACACTGGAGAGGAGTGAATTAAAAAATAGCTCATTTACATAAACAGTACACAAAATAAAAGTGTAGTGGAGAATGTGAACCACTATACACATATACAATATTCACAACTGAATACTTAAATACCTACTTACAAATAATCACAGTATTTAATACACAGTAAAAAATATGTCAGGAACGTTTACTGTAGTTTTAACCAACAGCCTAGCTGTGTTTGCTATGAAAGAACAAGTATCACATTGGATGAGTATCGGACAGTACTGACCATCAATACGGACCAATATTGTAAATTCTGTGAACTGGACTGGCATAGACCCAATTTCAACCTATACTTAACATTATAGGTCTTAGATTAGATCTGAATTAGCCAATACTGAGCATTATAGGTTTTAGATTAGATCTGAATTAGCCAATACTGAACATTATAGGTTTTAGATTAGATCTGAATCAGCCAATACTGAATATTATAGGTCTTAGATTAGATCTGAATCAGCCAATACTGAAGGTCTTAGATTAGATCTGAATCAGCCAATACTAAACATTACAGGTTTTAGATTAGATCTGAATCAGCCAGTACTGAGCATTATAGGTCTTAGATTAGATCTGAATCAGCCAATACTGAACATTATAGGTCTTAGATTAGATCTGAATCAGCCAATACTGAAGGTCTTAGATTAGATCTGAATCAGCCAATACTAAACATTACAGGTTTTAGATTAGATCTGAATCAGCCAATACTGAGCATTATAGGTCTTAGATTAGATCTGAATCAGCCAATACTAAACATTATAGGTCTTAGATTAGATCTGAATCAGCCAATACTAAACATTATAGGTCTTAGATTAAATCTGAATCAGCCAATCGTGAACATTATAGGTTTTAGATTAGATCTGAATCAGCCAATACTGAACATTATAGGTCTTAGATTAGATCTGAATCAGCCAATACTGAACATTATAGGTCTTAGATTAGATCTGAATCAGCCAATACTCAAGGTCTTAGATTAGATCTGAATCAGCCAATACTGAAGGTTTTAGATTAGATCTGAATCAGCCAATACTGAACAATATAGGTATTAGATTAGATCTGAATTAGCCAATACTTAACATTATAGGTCTTAGATTAGATCTGAATCAGCCAATACTGAATATTATAGGTCTTAGATTAGATCTGAATCAGCCAATACTGAATATTATAGGTCTTAGATTAGATCTGAATCAGCCAATACTGAATATTATAGTACTCAGATCACATCAGTGCCTGGTAGGTGTTACTAATAAAGTGGCCAGTGAATAAAAGTACAAGGTGGTTGCTTCTAAGAATGTGGTTAGTGAGTGGAAGTATATTGGAGGTGTTTCCAGTAAAGTGGCCAGTTAGCAGAAGTACAAGATAGGTGTTTATAATATATTGGCCAGTTAGTAGTTAAAGTACAATGTAGGTGTTTCCAGTAAAGTCCCAGTGTGTGGAGGTACCAGGTGGTTGTTTCTAATAAAGTGGCCAGTGTGTGGAGGTAGATGGTGGTTGTTTAAAGTGGCCAGTAAGAGGACCCACATTAGACGTGTTTCAAATAAAGTGGCCAGTAAGTGAAAGTACTTTTTTTTTTTCAATAAAGTGGCCCATCAGTAAAAGTACAACGTCGGTGTTTCTAATAAAGTGGCCAGCGAGTGGAAGTACAGTATAGGTGTTTCCAGTAAAGTGCCCAGTGAGTGGAAGTACAAGGTAGATGTTTCTAATAAAGTGGCCAGTGAGTGAAAATACAAGGAAGTTGTTTCTAAAAAAGTGTCCAGAGAATGAAAGTATGAGGTAGGTGTTTCCAATAAAGTGGCCAGTGAGCGGAAGTACAAGGTAGGTGTTTCCAATAAAGGGACCAGGAAGGCACAGTCAGATCTGATCACTGTCGGCCAGTACTGCACTTTCCAATTTTCAGATCGGATCATTGTCTGCCAGTGCTGAACTTTATAGTCTACGGATCAGATCAGTATTGGCCAATACTGCACTTTAAAAAAATCAGATCTGTATGAACAAATACTGAACATTATGGTACTCAGATCAGATCAGTTTTGGCCAGTACTGAAAATTATACTACTCAGATCAGATTAGTATTGGCTAACAATGAATATTGTAGTACCTAGAAAAGATCAGAATACTCAGATCAGATCAACATCAGCCAATTTCGAAGTTTAAAGTAAAGCAGAGTAGTGTTCGCCAGTCCTGAACGTTACTGAATTCAGATCAGTATCAGCCAATACTGAACATCATAGCAATCAGATCAGTATCAGCCAATATCGAACTTTAAAGTAGAGCAGAGTAGTATTGGACAATCCTGAACATTATAGTTCTCAGATCAGATCAGTATCAGCCAATACTGAACATCATAGCACTCAGATCAGATCAGCATCAGCCAATATCGAACTTTAAAGTAGAGCAGGGTAGTATTGGCCAGTCCTGAACGTTACTCAGATCAGTATCAGCCAATACTGAACATCATAGCAATCAGATCAGTATCAGCCAATATCGAACTTTAAAGTAGAGCAGAGTAGTATTGGACAATCCTGAACATTATAGTTCTCAGATCAGATCAGTATCAGCCAATACTGAACATCATAGCACTCAGATCAGATCAGCATCAGCCAATATCGAACTTTAAAGTAGAGCAGGGTAGTATTGGCCAGTCCTGAACGTTACTGAGATCAGATCAGTATCAGCCAATACTGAACATCATAGCACTCAGATCAGATCAGCATCAGCCAATATCGAACTTTTAAGGTAGAGCAGAGTAGTATTGGCCAGTCCTGAACATTACTCAGATCCGACCAGTATCAGCCAATACTGAACATCATAGCACTCAGATCAGATCAGCATCAGCCAATATTGAACTTTTAAGGTAGAGCAGAGCAGTATTGGCCAGTCCGGAACGTTACTCAGATCCGACCAGTATCAGCCAATACTGAACATCATAGCACTCAGATCAGATCAGTATCAGCCAATATTGAACTTTTAAGGTAGAGCAGAGCAGTATTGGCCAGTCCGGAACGTTACTCAGATCCGACCAGTATCAGCCAATACTGAACATCATAGCACTCAGATCAGATCAGTATCAGCCAATATTGAACTTTTAAGGTAGAGCAGAGCAGTATTGGCCAGTCTGGAACGTTACTCAGATCAGATCAGTTTTGGTAAATACTAATGTTTAAATCAGGTTAGTACTCGCGAATGCTTAATATTATAGTATATATAGATATATCAGTATGGGCTGCTACATGTGGTACTTGGATTAGATTGAGGGGTTAAGGTGACGTCTAAGTTCTATAGTTGGCAGCTGATTGTTTAGCGTTAACAAAAGCCCCAAAGAAGCGACGGCTGAGATATAAAGACCCCCGCAGTAAGTGGAAATTGGTGTCGGAGTATCCGCGCTCGTCATGAAAGCTTTCAAACTTTGCAGTTGTGTTTTCGGTTCAGAAACGCTGCCATCACAGGCCCCAGTGAAGCGCGTCTTCTACAGCAGCCATGTGCAGCGTGACGAGCCTGACAATGCGCTGCAACAGAGCGGAGTGCAGCATCCGGGACCGGCGACGCGGGTGAATGTCAGCAGGTTCAGACGAGCGGAGTTTCAGGCTGCCGAGTTTAGCTTAGCACACAAATCCCGCAAAGCGTTTGCAGAAATTAGGACAGGAGCAGCGGCGGCTGCTTGCAGCTCGGAAGCTTACCTGCCTCTGCGGAGGATCCGAGCTCAGGCCGCTCAGGTGGTCTAATTGCCTGACATTTGAAACGTGGGCGGCCGACAGAGACGGACGGCGAGACGCGTCGCCCGATTGACCTTTTATGGGAAAAGTTCATCTCAGTCGATTTGGCTTGAGGAGCTGGGAGGTGGAAGTTTGGCGCGTGTTGACAGAAGCGTTTGAAGTGATTGGACTAATCGAATGTTAATGAGTCTGAACTTTGAACTCTTTTGTTTGCAGATAAATACTGCCTGTTATAGGTCACCTGTAATAGGTCACTGCTGATGTCCAGAATAGAGATGATCTGCCTGGAGGCCTTTCCAAAAGGTTTCAAAGGTGTGAAGAACACCAAGATAGAGCCCATTCTTCACTCTGTGGGTCTGTCCCAAACCCCAGTGAGTGTCTAGGTAGGCTGTCTAGGTAGTGAGTGTGTAAGTAGCAGTGTTCTCTCCTCATCTCTCCTCATAAAACAGATTACTGAGACGCTCTAGTTAGAGAGAGACTGCGTCACGGCTTGTTCCCCCCACTGCAGCACGCCACCGGTGGCCAGTTAGTAGTTAAAGTACAATGTAGGTGTTTCTAATAAAGTGACCAGTGTGTGGAGGAACAAGGTGGTTGTTTCTAATAAAGTGGCCAGAAAGAGGAAGCACATTAGAGGTGTTTCAAATAAAGTGGTCAGTTAGTAGAAGTACAATGTTGGTGTTTCCAGTAAAGTGGCCAGTAAGTGAAAGTATACAGTCGGTGTTTCTAATAAAGTGGCCAGGGAGTGAAAGTACAAAATAAGTTTTCTTATAAAGTGGCCAGTCAGTGGTAGTACAAGGTAGGTGTTTCTAATAAAGTGGCCAGCGAGTGAAAGTATACGGTCGGTGTTTCTAATAAAGTGGCCAGTAAGTGAAAGTATACGGTCGGTGTTTCTAATAAAGTGGCCAGCGAGTGAAAGTACAAGGTAGGTCTTTCTAATAAAGTGGCCAGCTAGTGAAAGTACAAGGTAGGTGTTTCTAATAAAGTGGCCACGGAGCGAAAGTACAGTATTGGTGTTTCCAATAAAGTGGCCAGTAAGTGGAAGTACAATACTGGTGTTTCCAGTAAAGTGGCCAGTAAGTGAAAGTATATGGTTGGTGTTTCCATAAAAGTGGCCAGGGAGTGGAAGTATAAGGTAGGTGTTTCTAATAAAGTGGCCAGTGAGTGAAAGTACAAGGTAGGTGTTTCTAATAAAGTGGCCACGGAGCGAAAGTACAGTATTGGTGTTTCCAATAAAGTGGCCAGCGAGTGAAAGTACAAGGTAGGTGTTTCTAATAAAGTGGCCAATGAGTGGAAGTACAAGGTAGATGTTTCTAATAAAGTGGCCAGCGAGTGAAAGTACAAGGTAGGTGTTTCTAATAAAGTGGCCAATGAGTGAAAGTACAAGGTAGGCGTTTCTAATAAAGTGGCCAATAAGTGAAAGTACAAGGAAGGTGTTTCATATAAAGTGGCCAGTGACTGAAAGCACAGTATTGGTGTTTCCAGTAAAGTGGCCAGTGACTGAAAGTACAAGGTCGGTGTTTCCAATAAAGTGGCCAGTGAGCGGAAATACAAGGTAGGTGCTTCTAAAAAAGTGGCCAGCGAGTGAAAGTACAAGGTAGATATTTCTAATAAAGTGGCCAGGGAGCGAAAGTACAGTATTGGTGTTTCTAATAAAGTGGCCAGCGAGTGAAAGTACAAGGTAGATGTTTCTAATAAAGTGGCCAGCGAGTGAAAGTACAAGGTAGATGTTTCTAATAAAGTGGCCAGCGAGTGAAAGTACAAGGTAGATGTTTCATATAAAGGGGCCAGTGACTGAAAGCACAGTATTGGTGTTTCCAGTAAAGTGGCCAGTGACTGAAAGTACAAGGTAGGTGTTTCCAATAAAGTGGCCAGTAAGTGGAAAAACAAGGTAGGTGTTTCCAATAAAGTGGCCAGTAAGTGGAAAAACAAGGTAGGTGTTTCCAATAAAGTGGCCAGTGAGCGGAAATACAAGGTAGGTGCTTCTAAAAAAATTGCCAAGGATAAAAAGCGCAGTGTTGGTGTTTCTAATAAAGTGGCCACTAATGCAGAAAAGTAAACAACAGTAAGCAGCAGGCACGCGCCCCTCGCTGATGTTTCTGCTGAGCAGCTCGTCTCCTCGTGCGTTTCCGTGGTGATAAATGAAGCCGCTGGTTGACGCTGCAGCTGTTATCTCTCTCGGGATGAAAGTCCAATTAGGAGAATCAGAAGATGTTTGGGAATGAAAGTTTCTCAGTTCTGTTTGAAGCTTTGATAAGAGACTGAATGGACGGAGCTTATCAGAGTTTCTTGTCTGTCGGAGCAGAAGTTCTTTCATCTGAGATGCAGATGAGTCGTGTTGTCTCAGTTATCAGTGAGAGATCAGATCAGTCCGATCTGCTCAGCTCACAGAGCAGAAGCCTTTAATGCCTTTGATGGTCTCCACTCTGATCCTGAATATTGTTTCTGTAACGTCTGTTGGTGTAGATGTTGTGTTGTATCAGAGGTCTTGTGTTGTTTCAGGCGTAGAAATGAACTTCCGAGTGTCCAATCAGTGTTACAGAGAGGAGCGTCAGACGCTGCTAATCAGTGTTAAAGAGAGGAGCGTCAGACGCTGCTAATCAGTGTTACAGAGAGGAGCGTCAGACGCTGCTAATCAGTGTTAAAGAGAGGAGCGTCAGACGGCTGCTAATCAGTGTTAAAGAGAGGAGCGTCAGACGCTGCTAATCAGTGTTAAAGAGAGGAGCGTCAGACGCTGCTAATCAGTGTTACAGAGAGGAGCGTCAGACGCTGCTAATCAGTGTTACAGAGAGGAGCGTCAGACGCTGCTAATCAGTGTTACAGAGAGGAGCGTCAGACGCTGCTAATCAGTGTTACAGACAGGAGCGTCAGACGCTGCTAATCAGTGTTACAGAGAGGAGCGTCAGACGCTGCTAATCAGTGTTAAAGAGAGGAGCGTCAGACGCTGCTAATCAGTGTTACAGAGAGGAGCGTCAGACGCTGCTAATCAGTGTTACAGAGAGGAGCGCCAGATGCTGCTAATCAGTGTTACAGAGAGGAGCGTCAGACGCTGCTAATCAGTGTTACAGACAGGAGCGTCAGACGCTGCTAATCAGCGTTACAGAGAGGAGCGTCAGACGCTGCTAATCAGTGTTAATGCCTTTGATGGTCTCCACTCTGATCCTGAATATTGTTTCTGTAACGTTCTGTTGGTGTAGATGTTGTGTTGTATCAGAGGTCTTGTGTTGTTTCAGGCGTAGAAATGAACTTCCGAGTGTCCAATCAGTGTTACAGAGAGGAGCGTCAGACGCTGCTAATCAGTGTTAAAGAGAGGAGCGTCAGACGCTGCTAATCAGTGTTACAGAGAGGAGCGTCAGACGCTGCTAATCAGTGTTAAAGAGAGGAGCGTCAGACGCTGCTAATCAGTGTTAAAGAGAGGAGCGTCAGACGCTGCTAATCAGTGTTAAAGAGAGGAGCGTCAGACGCTGCTAATCAGTGTTACAGAGAGGAGCGTCAGACGCTGCTAATCAGTGTTACAGAGAGGAGCGTCAGACGCTGCTAATCAGTGTTACAGAGAGGAGCGTCAGACGCTGCTAATCAGTGTTACAGAGAGGAGCGTCAGACGCTGCTAATCAGTGTTAAAGAGAGGAGCGTCAGACGCTGCTAATCAGTGTTAAAGAGAGGAGCGTCAGACGCTGCTAATCAGTGTTAAAGAGAGGAGCGTCAGACGCTGCTAATCAGTGTTACAGAGAGGAGCGTCAGACGCTGCTAATCAGTGTTACAGAGAGGAGCGTCAGACGCTGCTAATCAGTGTTACAGAGAGGAGCGTCAGACGCTGCTAATCAGTGTTACAGACAGGAGCGTCAGACGCTGCTAATCAGTATTACAGAGAGGAGCGTCAGACGCTGCTAATCAGTGTTAAAGAGAGGAGCGTCAGACGCTGCTAATCAGTGTTACAGAGAGGAGCGTCAACGCTGCTAATCAGTGTTACAGAGAGGAGCGCCAGATGCTGCTAATCAGTAGTTACAGAGAGGATCGTCAGACGCTGCTAATCAGTGTTACAGACAGGAGCGTCAGACGCTGCTAATCAGCGTTACAGAGAGGAGCGTCAGACGCTGCTAATCAGTGTTAATGCCTTTGATGGTCTCCACTCTGATCCTGAATATTGTTTCTGTAACGTCTGTTGGTGTAGATGTTGTGTTGTATCAGAGGTCTTGTGTTGTTTCAGGCGTAGAAATGAACTTCCGAGTGTCCAATCAGTGTTACAGAGAGGAGCGTCAGACGCTGCTAATCATGTTAAAGAGAGGAGCGTCAGACCTGCTAATCAGTGTTACAGAGAGGAGCGTCAGACGCTGCTAATCAGTGTTAAAGAGAGGAGCGTCAGACCGCTGCTAATCAGTGTTAAAGAGAGGAGCGTCAGACGCTGCTAATCAGTGTTAAAGAGAGGGAGCGTCAGACGCTGCTAATCAGTGTTACAGAGAGGAGCGTCAGACGCTGCTAATCAGTGTTACAGAGAGGAGCGCAGACGCTGCATAATCAGTGTTACAGAGAGGGAGCGTCAGACGCTGCTAATCAGTGTTACAGACAGGAGCGTCAGACGCTGCTAATCAGTGTTACAGAGAGGAGCGTCAGAACGCTGCTAATCAGTGTTAAAGAGAGGAGTGTCAGACGCTGCTAATCAGTGTTACAGAGAGGAGCGTCAGACGCTGCTAATCAGTGTTACAGAGAGGAGCGTCAGACGCTGCTAATCAGTGTTACAGACAGGAGCGTCAGACGCTGCTAATCAGTGTTACAGAGAGGAGCGTCAGACGCTGCTAATCAGTGTTACAGACAGGAGCGTCAGACGCTGCTGAATCAGTGTTACAGAGAGGAGCGTCAGACGCTGCTAATCAGTGTTACAGAGGAGGAGCGGTCAGACGCTGCTAATCAGTGTTACAGAGAGGAGCGTCAGGACGCTGCTAATCAGTGTTACAGACAGGAGCGTCAGACGCTGCTAGATCAGTGGTTACAGAGAGGGAGCGTCCAGACGCTGCTAATCAGGTTACAGACAGGAGCGTCAGACGCTGCTAATCAGCGTTACAGAGAGGAGCGTCTGACGCTGCTAATCAGTGTTACAGACAGGAGCGTCAGACGCTGCTAATCAGCGTTACAGAGAGGAGCGTCTGACGCTGCTGATCAGTGTTACAGAGAGGAGCGTCAGACGCTGCTAATCAGTGTTACAGAGAGGAGCGTCAGACGCTGCTGATCAGTTTTACAGAGAGGAGCGTCAGACGCTGCTAATCAGTGTTACAGAGAGGAGCGTCAGACGCTGCTGATCAGTGTTACAGAGAGGAGCGTCAGACGCTGCTAATCAGTGTTACAGAGAGGAACGTCAGACGCTGCTAATCAGCGTTACAGAGAGGAGCGTCAGGCGCTGCTAATCAGTGTTACAGAGAGGAGCGTCAGATGCTGCTAATCAGCGTTACAGAGAGGAGCGTCAGACGCTGCTAATCAGTGTTACAGAGAGGAGCGTCAGATGCTGCTAATCAGCGTTACAGAGAGGAGCGTCAGACGCTGCTAATCAGTGTTACAGAGAGGAGCGTCAGACGCTGCTAATCAGCGTTACAGAGAGGAGCGTCAGACGCTGCTAATCAGTGTTACAGAGAGGAGCGTCAGACGCTGCTAATCAGTGTTACAGAGAGGAGCGTCAGACGCTGCTAATCAGTGTTACAGAGAGGAGCGTCAGACGCTGCTAATGTGGTGTGAAAATGAAGCTCAGAGATCAAATCTAGTTCTGGTGTGAGTTACTGTGTAAACAGCCTCACTCATTTCTTTCACTGCAAGATTAAACACACTCCCCCCTTCCAGCCTTCCCTGCAGTCTCCTCTCCTCTCCTCCCTCCTTCTCTCCTCCTCATTCCTCTCTTCTCCTCACTCCTCTCCTCTCTTCTCCTCACTCCTTCTCTCCTCCTCACTCCTCTCTTCTCCTCACTCCTCTCCTCTCTTCTCCTCACTCCTCTCCTCTCTTCTCCTCACTCCTTCTCTCCTCTCTTCTCTTCACTCCTCTCCTCTCTTCTCCTCCCTCCTTCTCTCCTCCTCACTCCTCTCTTCTCCTCACTCCTCTCCTCTCTTCTCCTCACTCTTTCTCTCCTCCTCACTCCTCTCTTCTCCTCACTCCTCTCCTCTCTTTTCCTCACTCCTTCTCTCCTCTCTTCTCTTCACTCCTCTCCTCTCTTCTCCTCCCTCCTTCTCTCCTCCTCACTCCTCTCTTCTCCTCACTCCTCTCCTCTCCTCACTCTTTCTCTCCTCCTCACTCCTCTCTTCTCCTCACTCCTCTCCTCTCTTCTCCTCACTCCTCTCCTCTCTTCTCCTCACTCCTTCTCTCCTCTCTTCTCCTCACTCCTCTCCTCTCTTCTCCTCACTCCTCTCCTCTCCTCACTCCTTCTCTCCTCTCCTCACTCCTTCTCTCCTCTCTTCTCTTCACTCCTCTCTTCTCCTCCCTCCTTCTCTCCTCCTCACTCCTCTCTTCTCCTCACTCCTCTCTTCTCCTCACTCCTTCTCTCCTCCTCACTCCTCTCTTCTCCTCACTCCTCTCCTCTCTTCTCCTCACTCCTCTCCTCTCTTCTCCTCACTCCTCTCCTCTCTTCTCCTCACTCCTCTCCTCTCCTCACTCCTTCTCTCCTCTCCTCACTCCTTCTCTCCTCTCTTCTCTTCACTCCTCTCCTCTCTTCTCCTCACTCCTTCTCTTCTCCTCACTCCTCTCCTCTCTTTTCCTCACTCCTCTCCTCTCTTCTCCTCACTCCTTCTCTCCTCTCTTCTCCTCACTCCTCTCTTCTCTTCTCCTCACTCCTCTCCTCTCCTCACTCCTTCTCTCCTCTCTTCTCCTCACTCCTTCTCTCCTCTCTTCTCCTCACTCATTTCCTCTCTTCTCCTCACTCCTTCTCTCCTCTCTTCTCCTTAGTCCCTCTCTCCTCTCTTCTCCTCACTCCTTCTCTCCTCTCTTCTCCTTAGTCCCTCTCTCCTTTCTTCTCCTCACTCCTTTCCTCTCTTCTCTTCACTCCTCTATTCTCTTCTCCTCACTCCTCTCCTCT
This sequence comes from Megaleporinus macrocephalus, assembly GCA_021613375.1. Lineage (NCBI taxonomy): Eukaryota > Metazoa > Chordata > Actinopteri > Characiformes > Anostomidae > Megaleporinus > Megaleporinus macrocephalus. The sequence continues at coordinate 5,309,817 of CM038711.1, forward strand.
CTTCTCCTCACTCCTTCTCTCCTCTCCACTCTTCTCCTCACTCCTTCTCTCTTCTCCTCTCCTCACTCCTTCTCTCCTCTTCTCTCTTTTCCTCACTCCTCTCCTCTCTTCTCCTGACTCCTTCTCTCCTCTCCTCTAGTCTCCTCACTCCTCTTCTCTCTGCTCCTCACTCCTTATCTCCTCTCTTCCCTTTTCTCACTCCTTCTCTCCTCTCCTTACTCCTTCTCTCCTCTCCTCTTCTCCTCACTCCTTCTCTCCTCTCCCCTTTTCTCTCCTCCCTCATTTATCCTTTCATTCTCAATCCTCTACTCTTTTCTCCTTAGTTCTTCTCTCCTCTCTTCTCCTCACTCCTTCTCTCCTCTGCTCTCATCTCTTTACCTCACTCTGTGTCACTTCTTCTCTCCTCACTCCACTCCTTTCTACACTCCTCTGCTTATCCTCTCCTCTTCTCCCCTACCGCTTTCCTTTTCTTGCTTCATCTTACTTCTCCTCTTCTCGCCCCTCCCTTACTTATCCTTTGCTTTTCTCTTCTTGTTTATGCTCTCTTCTCCTCTCCTCCCTCTCCTCTTCTCACCTCTACTACTCCTCCTCCACTACACTACTTCTCCTCCTCTCCTGTCTTCTCCCCTCCTCACTTATCTTCTAATCCTTTCTCCTCACTTCTCTTCTCACTTGCACTCCTTACTTCTCCTGTTTTTCTCTCCTCTTCTCCTCTCTTCTCCTCAGAAACACAGAAGACACGATAAAGAGTGAAGCCCACTCAGCCTCCCCACATAATTTCTCACAAGCTTTCATAGACAGGATTCTCTCGCTTCTTTCACCCCTCCCCACTCTCTCACTCTCTCTCTCACTCTCTCCCGCTCGCTCTCTCACTCTCCGTAATGGTCTGCGTGCCTCTCTCGCTGTGTTCTACATTACGCTGCCTCTCTGCTCTGTTCCTTGCGGTGGAGCTTCATTACCGCTGCCTCTCTCTCACCATATTACCCCCCACCCTTCAAATTATCCCCTGCACACCCCCCCACCCCCCCACCCCCACCTCATCCCAGAATACCACTGAGGCTTCCACAGCCGTCGCAGCGCCGCCTCACACGTACCAAAGCGCCTCATGTGACAGAAGCGTTTTCCTCCTGAGCTCGACGTCTCTGATTTATTTGGAAATGATTATTAATGTTTGTATTTCTGTCTGGGCTGGTGTTCCCGCTATCCGGCAGCGTGCCGGCAGACCGGAGCTGAAAACTTCATCAATTACAAAAAAATAAAAAACAAATCATCACCAACGCTGAGCAGGTATGAATGTGATGCTATTTCTGGCGCTCTTATTAGTGTGTTGTGGCAGAGTTGAGGTGAGTCACTCGAGGTGTCGCTCGCTCGCTCACTCGCCCGCCCGCTCATATGCTCAGAGTAAATGGTGAGAGAGAGTGAGAGAGAGAGAGAGTGAGAGCGAGCAGGAATAGAAACACCTCACTAACAAGTTAGCATGAGATAATTTATCTGACAGCTCTGTGTGTGTGTGTGTGTGTGCGCGCGAGTGTGTGTGCGAGTGTGTGTGCGAGTGTGTGCATGTGTGTGTGTGTGGTTCATATGCTGTTAATTAACAAACTATGTTCAAAACAAAGTATTGTGCAAAAGTCAGAGACCACCCATCATTTATTTAATAGCCAGTCAAACTGGTCTTCATGTATCATTTTTTGGGAGCTAAGCCACCACATGACATGACATGGACTCCACATGACATGACACCACATGACATGACATGACATGACATGACATGACATGACATGTACTCCACATGACATGACATGACACCGCAACACAACATGACATGTACTCCACATGACATGACATGTACTCCACATGACATGACATGGACACCACATGACACCACACGACATGGACACCAAATGACATGACATGGACTCCACATGACATTGACACCACTTGACATGGGCACCACATGACATGACATGGACTCCACATGACATTGACACCACATAACATGGGCACCACATGACATGACATGGACACCAAATGACATGACATGGACTCCACATGACATGGACTCCACATGACATGACATAGATACAACCACATAATACCACACCACATGACACCATACCACACGACATGACATAATACCACACCACATGACATAACACCACACGACATGACATGCATTTTTGGTGTCCAAATCCATTATTTAACCCCCAAAAATGTAAATAACTTATAACATATATCAAACCTCCTTTAAGTAAAACAAAAGTCCATATAAAATTCATGATAGTTTTTGTTTTTACTATCAAAGTCTGAAAATGTCAGTGGTGCAACCATCCAACCATATATGTTGAGTCAAAAAAAGTAATTTACTTGTATTCGACTTTGACAATGCAACTTGAAGCAACTTTAAAACAACCCAACTCACTGAACTTTTGTCTGCAAGTTCTTACATCCTCATGTCATGCGGTACAATCAAATAAACAAAGGACTTTCATGTTTGTTTTACACAAAAGAGGGGTCAGCGTGTGGAATCATCAAGAGGACCCTGAGTGACCTTCATGATATAATGCCAAGGTCAGCAGCTCTTTTGCAAATTTTATAATGGTTCTGTTTAGCATGTCATGTGGTACAACCTCTTTGGGAACACCATGCAGATATGTAATTATTAAAATTACACTATGGGCTCGGAAATTATGTGTAAGTTCAAGAAGCTCCTCACTGAGAAAAGGAGATCCAGACACTTCAAACAAAGAAGCCGCTCTCAGTACAATGGACTGACCACCCCAACGTCCAGAACCTCAACCCCACTGAAAGTGTTTTGGATGGTGAGAAGCAGAACCAACTTCTAAGACTGAACTTTGGAGGTGCGTCTGATTGCGGAACTGAAAGCGAGTCTCCTGAGAAGAATGGAAGCTGCGATGAAGGTAAAGAGTGGACACATTAAAATTCAAACACCTGATAGTGAATTTGTTTGATGTGGCTCAAACGAGGGTCTCTAAGCGAGGGTCTCAGATGGCGACACAGCTAATTTTTTCATGTTTTTCATGTAAACAGCAGCTCCCGCTAACGCCCCCCTGCGCAATTCCTCTTTACTACATAGTTTCTACATGTCCTCCTGTGTGTCCTCCTGTATATCCTGTGTATAGTTTCTACATATGTCCTCCTGTGTGTCCTCCTGTATATCTTGTGTATAGTTTCTACATATGTCCCTCTATGTGTCCTCCTGTATATCTTATGTATAGTTTCGACATATGTCCTCCTGTGTGTCCTCCTGTATATCTTATGTACAGTTTCTACATATGTCCTCCTGTGTGTCCTCCTGTATATCTTATGTATAGTTTCGACATATGTCCTCCTGTATATCTAAGGTATAGTTTCTACATGTCCCTCTATGTGTCCTCCTGTATATCTTATGTATAGTTTCTACATATGTCCTCCTGTATGTCTTATGTATAGTTTCTACATATGTCCTCCTGTGTGTCCTCCTGTATATCTTCTGTATAGTTTCTACATATGTCCTCCTGTGTATCTTATGTATAGTTTCTACATATGTCCTCCTGTGTGTCGTCCTGTATATCTTATGTATAGTTTTAACATATGTCCTCCTGTGTCCTCCTGTATAGTTTCTACACATGTCCTCCTGTGTGTCCTCCTGTATCTTCTGTATAGTTTCTACATATGTCCTCCTATGTGTCCTCCTGTATATCTTATGTATAGTTTCTACATATGTCCTCCTGTATATCTTATGTATAGTTTCTACATATGTCCTCCTGTGTGTCCTTCTGTATATCTTGTGTATAGTTTCTAAATATGTCCCTCTATGTGTCCTCCTGTATATCTTATGTATAGTTTCTACATTTGTCCTGCTGTGTCTCCTCCAGTATATCTTATGTATAGTTTCTACATATGTCCTCCTGTGTGTCCTCCTGTATATCTTATGTATAGTTTCTACATATGTCCCTCTATGTGTCCTCCTGTATATCGTATGTATAGTTTCTACATATGTCCTCCTGTGTGTCCTCCTGTATATCTTATGTATAGTTTCTACATATGTCCTCCTGTGCATCTTATGTATAGTTTCAACATATGTCCTCCTGTGTGTCCTCCTGTATATCTTACCAACCTTAGAGCCTCTTACGCACTGACATCCTCAACTTTCGCAGCTCTGCTCTAACACTGCCGGCTATTTTTACAGAGTCACCCTGAAGATCCGTCAGATGATTTCGTACGGGAAGATTTAAAGTGATGGTGATGAACTGAATTCTTACAGCTTTCCATCCATAACTCCAAATATAAGCCAATACACATCTGATGTGTGATCTCGTTAAGTGTTGCACTGGAACTATGAGCTCAGTGAAGCTAACAAAGTCACTGAAGCGTATGCCCCACATAATATAGCATATAAATATATAAATATAAATAAATATAGCTATAGCATCATGCAAACCGCATGCTGGAACCACTGCACATGAACTGCGTGGAGTAGTTCAGGAATCTCAGAGACTCCAACACACGTTATCTATGAACAAGGTCAAAGATCAGGCTTCGTATGGGTTCCCGTGTGAATAAAAGAAAAAAAAAAACATTGGGATGCATGATGAGCGCAATCATTTGAACCCTGTATGTACCTGAACATAATATAGAGATGCAGCAGATGCGTTGCTCCAAGAACCCGTATACACTGTTCAGCTTTAATGGAGCTTCACATATACCATCACACACGCTCTAAACTGTGCACTAATAACAACCCCAGTGGTCCCTCATCTCTTTACCTTGGAGGACGCAGCGTCCATCAATTCCACAGGACACTTGTCCACGTCTTGAATGAGCTCCTGAGCCCAGAGAAGTCGGCGACGCTCTTTCTGGATCTGTTTATATCTGTTTTTTTCTTTGCATGGCATGGTTGTAACTTGAATTGATGGTGTTGGGAAGTGTTCCTGAGCCCATGCAGTGATTTCACCACGGAACCAGGTCTGTTTTTAATGCAGTGCCGTCCAAGGGTCCATAGACAACTCTCTTTTCTAATGTGCAATCAAACGTCACAGTCAACAAACCCCCAGCCAGCCCAGGTATTTGTGGTGTTTTATCTCACGCAACTATTAAAGCATCATGGATTCTAGTCAGGGGGTTGAATAATTCTGGGACTGCAGGCGTCAGAGTTAAAAAAGGCATCTTGTGTTGAATTTGGAGAAATAACTTTTTATATTGATTGTGTTGTACTCTTTAAATTTCCTTCTTGGATGGGTTTTGCAGTTGTGCTGAAGTCCATCCCAGCGCTCCTTGGTAGGAAGGCAGGAAACACTCTGGACAGTCCATCAGCAGTCCATAAGCTTTTCCAATAATTAAATATGAAATTTGTTGGGGTTTTTTTTGGATTATGGGGTAAATACAATTTCTCACACTTGTCTGTAACCTGACAGCAAAGCCAAATAAGAAAGGAAAACTGTTGAGGAACTCACTCACGTTTTACAGGCTTAAATTCCCCACAAGAGGGCGCCATTCGCAGTCCTTTAGGGTTTGAAGCTTCTGTGGGTGCTTGTTCAGCCTCAAAGTGCACAAAAATTGTGAAAAAAAATTTTTTTTTAATTTATTTTCTTCAGTAAGTAGAGCTTTTCCATACGTCAGTGTGTTTATTAACTCTTTCCAAGCTTCTCCTAAACAACCCAGTATTATTTACAGTTCTCATCTAATACCTGCTTTGACTGCTCAGTACTTCATTAAGCTAAATCAAGATTGCTACTGAAGGAACTGAATACATTCATACAATGTCTGGGGCGTCCAGGAGAAATCTGGAACCTAACTTTTTTCTTCAAACTGGATCAAGATCTGATCTACTTCACTCACAATAAGATATTCATGTTACTTTGAATTGTATGTGTGATTATTTACATCTGTTCTAATCAGATCTACTGTTCTTACTGGTGAACATACACAGTAGTGTGTGTATATATATGTAAGTTACGTCCAGCTGGGCTGCAGGTCACTCCTGCTACTTACTGCAGGGCTGTCAATGGCGTGCACTTAAAAGAGTGACACGTTAAACACTCTAGGTTCTATCACGAGCAGAGTTTACTGGCATCCCTCCCTCTTTTAATTTGGAACAAGGCCACAGGTACATCAAATTATTTAATCTTCAGGCATGAAGTGATCACTACAGATGACGGAGTGAAAGATCGGTCTTTTCCAATGTGTCTGTTTAAAGTTGACAGGTTTAGCCCACTTTCTGGATATTTGGGGGTCTTTGAGTTGTTTGTGCATTGGGGGGGTCCACTGTACATCCAAGCACTGCAGCCAAAAACAACAACGCCTTTCTGTCATTGTGTAATACCGTAAGTACATCTTCCAGCGATGTTGTCCACCATCTACATCACACGACTAACACCTACAGCAGGTTCTGAACAGTGGGCGGAGCTAAACAGTCTTTTAAGCCAAATTTGTTTACTTTGTAAACAATAAAACGTTTTCTGACTCTTAGTGTGTGTGTGGGGGGGTCTTTGGTGAGTTTACAGCGACTGCCTTCATTCACCGTTGGTCTTTGTAGCCACGTTAACTGACTTCTGTTAGCTTTCTCCAAACTCTCAGCCAAATATATTTTGGATGGAGTGTCCCTTTGATCCTGGCTGGCAGTGGGCAGGGTTTGGTCTGCCAGTGGAGGCGAACAGGTCCAGTAATCGAGCTGCAGAGCCTGCAGGTGTGGAGAGAAGCTCAGCGGTACTCTTGCTCTGGGCGGCTCTGAGCTGGACGCTGCAGCCTCGGACTCTGCAGGCTGGTATTTAACCAGCAGCAGCTTCGGTGCAGAGGTGGGCTGAAATCCGAGACCCTCATGGTTTTTAGAGTCTGAATGGAAAGAACAGTCGCAGCTTGGGCTGCGTGATACGTTGTATGTTGTTCGTGGTCACATTATTGGCTTCTGTGGGAGGTTTTAAAGACTCAAAGACTAGCTTTGTTACATTGAAGGGAAACTCCAGTAAATTTTCAAACATTTTTCAGAAACTAAGCCGCTCACATAAGTTTGATGTGAACTGGTTCGCTGTGGAGACTCTTTAGACTGGTATTGATAGGAACCAGGGGTCAATATGTCTACAATGGAACGTGCAAGCAATTAAACACAATTTGTTGAGCTTGTTTATTAAAGCCCAGACTAACATGACAAGGGGACCCCCCCCCCCAGGAGGGTCCATGAAAACAGCAAAACAAAGATAAACAGTGCACACGTACAATGTAAGACAACACTGGGAGCAAACAAAGGCCTATTTAAGCACAAGGACTGACGGGGAGCACCTGGGAAAGGGGAGGGGAGTGACAAAAAGGGGGCGGAGCCTGGGAGGAGACACAAACCAAAAAAAACAACAGGCGCGTCCAAAATTGCCTACTTGTCTACTACTCAGTAGTGAAATCAGTAGGTGAGAGTGGCTAGTATGTCCAAATACTCAGTAGTAAATCAGTAGGTGAGCGTGGCTAGTATGTCTGAATACTCAGTAGTGAAATCAGTAGGCGAGCGCGGCTAGTATGTCTGAATACTCAGTAGTAAATCAGTAGGCGAGCGTGGCTAGTATGTCTGAATACTCAGTAGTGAAATCAGTAGGCGAGCGCGGCTAGTATGTCTGAATACTCAGTAGTAAATCAGTAGGCGAGCGTGGCTAGTATGTCTGAATACTCAGTAGTGAAATCAGTAGGCGAGCGTGGCTAGTATGTCTGAATACTCAGTAGTGAAATCAGTAGGCGAGCGCGGCTAGTATGTCTGAATACTCAGCAGTGAAATCAGTAGGCGAGCGCGGCTAGTATGTCTGAATACTCAGTAGTAAATCAGTAGGCGAGCGCGGCTAGTATGTCTGAATACTCAGTAGTGATATCAGTAGGCGAGCGCGGCTAGTATGTCTGAATACTCAGTAGTAAATCAGTAGGCGAGCGCGGCTAGTATGTCTGAATACTCAGTAGTGAAATCAGTAGGCGAGCGCGGCTAGTATGTCTGAATACTCAGTAGTAAATCAGTAGGCGAGCGTGGCTAGTATGTCCGAATACTCAGTAGTAAATCAGTAGGCGAGCGCGGCTAGCATGTCTGAATACTCAGTAGTAAATCAGTAGGCGAGCGTGGCTAGCATGTCTGAATACTCAGTAGTAAATCAGTAGACTAGCGTGGCTAGTATGTCTGAATACTCAGTAGTAAATCAGTAGGCAAGCGTGGCTAGTATGTCTGAATACTCAGTAGTGAATCAGTAGGCGAGCGTGTCTAGTATGTCTGAATACTCAGTAGTAAATCAGTAGGCGAGCGTGGCTAGTATGTCTGAATACTCGGTAGTAAATCAGTAGGCGAGCGTGGCTAGTATGTCTGAATACTCGGTAGTAAATCAGTAGGCGAGCGTGGCTAGTATGTCTGAATACTCAGTAGTAAATCAGTAGGCGAGCGCGGCTAGTATGTCTGAATACTCAGTAGTGAAATCAGTAGGCGAGCGCGGCTAGTATGTCTGTATACTCAGTAGTAAATCAGTAGGCGAGCGTGGCTAGTATGTCCGAATACTCAGTAGTAAATCAGTAGGCGAGCGCGGCTAGCATGTCTGAATACTCAGTAGTAAATCAGTAGGCAAGCGTGGCTAGTATGTCTGAATACTCAGTAGTAAATCAGTAGACTAGCGTGGCTAGTATGTCTGAATACTCAGTAGTAAATCAGTAGGCAAGCGTGGCTAGTATGTCTGAATACTCAGTAGTGAATCAGTAGGCGAGCGTGTCTAGTATGTCTGAATACTCAGTAGTAAATCAGTAGGCGAGCGTGGCTAGTATGTCTGAATACTCGGTAGTAAATCAGTAGGCGAGCGTGGCTAGTATGTCTGAATACTCGGTAGTAAATCAGTAGGCGAGCGTGGCTAGTATGTCTGAATACTCATTAGTAAATCAGTAGGCGAGCGCGGCTAGTATGTCTGAATACTCAGTAGTAAATCAGTAGGCAAGCGTGGCTAGTATGTCTGAATACTCAGTAGTAAATCAGTAGACTAGCGTGGCTAGTATGTCTGAATACTCAGTAGTAAATCAGTAGGCGAGCGCGGCTAGTATGTCTGAATACTCAGTAGGTATTGAGTAGTAGGCGAAGGTACCCGGATGACCTCCTGAATCGGCAGCCATTTTTATGTAGGCAAATACAGCACACTGCGCTATCCCATGATTCACCTGGAGCCGTGGATGAATTCAGAGTGGAGTAAATAAACGGTGTAAAGCTGAACGTCGGCGGTGTGTACGTAGTTACTGCTAGTGAACTGCCGCTACAGAAGTTAGTGCTACTGCTGAGATAAACAATGATTACATTCCTCTCGATGATCTTCTCTGATCTACAGCTCCACACCGTCTGATACATAATCAGATAAAAACACAGATCAGAGTCACTAAAAGATCTAAATCTGTCAGTAAACGAGCTTTTAAATGAATAGCAGGACTTTTACGGTGGTGGTCTGACGTCTTGCGTCACAGGACGCTGCCAATATGGTGGACGTAGTACGTCTGAGATTGTGTAGCTACTAAAACTCACCTACTGATATTAACTACTAGTCTACCACTCGAGCAGTACGTACTGATACGTACTCTAATCTACTTAAGTATGCTTGGGTTATACTGACAAGTATAGAACAGTCTAAGTATATTTGGCCTTTACTTGTACCTAATCTTTTGATTGAGATAGTAGAAGTAAGTATTCTTGCTCTGCACAAAACACATCCAGTAGAATATTTATTTAAAATTGATTTATAAAGATTTTTAAGGATACAAATATGTTTCTTAATCTGAGTGTCTTATGTTTATTTTACGTGTGTCCACTGGCGAGTAAGTAAACATTGTTAAATTCTATTTTAAGTAGAAAAAAACCTTAAACCTAGTCATATACTTTAAAATACAACAATAATATAAGCAGTAAATTATAAGTATTATGTTAAGTTCACTTAAAGAAACTTACAAGCTAGTAAACTAACAGTAAACTCTTAAGTTTACTTTTAGTGTAGATGCAGTACAAAAGATGTAAACTAGTTGTATACCTGGTTAACTACTCTTACACTTAAAATGTACTTAAAAGTATACTTTTAAAAACTAGAAAGTGGGCCAATTTAGTCCCAAGAAGTATTAAAATAGTACATATACTAGTGTACTACTATTACGATGACATTAGTATAGTAACTACATAAAGTATACTTAATAAAATTAACTTTAAGTATACTTTTTTTCTGTAAGGGAAAAGCCAGTGGTGGAGCTAGACTTTTAGCCTTGGGGTGGCCAGAGGGTGGCCAAAGCTATTTTAGGGGGTCCACAGATTACGACAATGAATATTTAAGAAACACAATCAATTGCAATCAAAATTGATTGTAAGTATAAGTAATTGTACATGTACCTGAGTACAGATTTTCAGTAACTTACTCTACCCTTCACTGATACTGTGTCACACAAACAGAAGTCAGGGCAGAGACTACTTTAGAAGTTTAATATTCAAACTTTTCAGCTAGTTCACACGTTAGACAATCTTCACGTCACAGTTCATTTCAGCCAACAGTGCATGAATTAGCTAAATCAGCTAACGTAGCTAACGGCGCTTCTCTACAATCATTAGAGAAACACAGAACGGCCAGCACGGAGTTGAAGCTCAACACATTCTGCCCAGTTCAAACACCCAGAGTGAAACGTATGTTAGTGTGAAGTGTGCGCTGGAAGCTGATAGTCCTTTGTAGGTGAAATGAGATGTAACGTAACGTTAATGTTAACACCGATCTGAACACCAACAATCACTCTGACTATTTCACCATCCATCAACAAGTGGGCTGCGGTTCTTCTCCCTGTTTCTAAGCGCTTGAGTCTTTTCTTCTCCTCCTTCTCTTTATACTGGTGAACTTTTATAGACAGTGGGGTGGATTACAACTCTTTGTGATACATAGCACCAACTACTGCACAGGAGGGGCCTAGCAGTCAGCAGTTTTTACCGATTACAAAATGCGACAGGCTCTTTTCAACAAGACGTGCAGTGCCGTCATCTGGGGTGGCACCTGGGGGGTCCAATCAGATTTCAGGGGGTCCAGTGGGGCCCCTGCTTTGGCTGTGCCCATGCTAAAGGCTACATTCACACAGCAGGTAAAAATAGCTGATCTTTGTTGTCGGATGTGAGTATGATGTGTGTCTGTTTGGAAGTGTGAACGGCAAAAACACAATTAATCTTTATATGCGGTATTGAAATCCGATACATATCCATGTGTGAGTCTGATCACCTTCAGAGTTGGAGGTTCTGATCACCTTCAGAGTTGGAGGTTCTGATCACCTTCAGAGTTGGAGGTTCTGATCACCTTTAGAGTTGGAGGTTCTGATCACCTTCAGAGTTGGAGGTTCTGATCACCTTCAGAGTTGGAGGTTCTGATCACCTTCAGAGTTGGAGGTTCTGAACACCTTTAGAGTTGGAGGTTCTGATCACCTTCAGAGTTGGAGGTTCTGATCACCTTCAGAGTTGGAGGTTCTGCACTACACTAACCGAACCTCCAGTGAAGCTCACAAAGAGGTAAGAACTGTGTGTGTGTTTTTGTGTTGGGGGTTATTTGGGGAATTCACTCCAAACACTCTCATTTCCACAGCAGGGTTTTCTGGGCATTCCTGACGTTCCGCATGTTCTGCCGTTTATAGTTCTCTTGCCGTGAGTGCGCAGTGATAAGAAGTTGCGTTTTAATGGTCCAGCTGGGCTGCAGCTAGATACACTGAACGGGAGTGTCTCTGAGCTTCACACTCCTTTATTAGTGAAGTAGTATGTTCACTACTAAGACTGTACTTTCACCTTCAGGATCCACAAACGAGGAGAAGCAGCTGACGCTAACGCTAAATGCTGAGGAGAGAATCCAGCGCGTGTTCACGTTCACGGTTCTTCTCGTGGTTCTCCATAATCTGGAGCTTTTGGACTTCCTGTGTGGAGAAACTGTGGCACTGCATTGTGTTTTAGTCTACGCTTAAAACCAACAGCCTCCGTCAAGTCTCTCACCAGTGGTGGTCTACTGAACCACTCAAACTCATCCAGACTGAAGTGAGGAGAGCAGAGCGGGGGTCTTTGGGTAGCTGTGTTGGTCCACACGCTGCTTCACTAACTATTCTCCTTGTTTATGTTTGTGAAGCTGTTTAGACTAATATCAGTCTTCACACTGCCTTTCACTGAAACAACATCAACAACACAATGTACATGGTCTTCTTTAAGCTAGGTTAGTAACTAACATTCATTCCTTCCAACCACAGTCCAGTTTAGTACTGACACCATCTGACCTCATCTACCCAGCAGGCATTGCACGTCAGTAATAATGGCTGTGTCTATATGTTAAATATTTAGAATAAAAGATTTAATTTATAAATAAATCTGATACTTTTGTGATTTTTTACAATGTGTCTTAATAATTTAAAATAAATAATATTAAGGCTTACAAGTGTTACCAAGCCGGTTCCCTTTAAACGTGGATGTCTGTTGCAATAAATCATAGAATTGATGTTTTTATTATATATCCTAAGCAGGGTATGGTAGTAGGGCTACATGTACAGCCATTATGTAATCAGGACACAAACAATAGTTACTGTATTCCTTTAACGTGACAGTAACAGACAGTAATAAGATTACAGTACATAATAACATCAGTGATCAGATTTACTATACAAGTGAGGCAACAGTGCTATTATTTTTTTTTTATTATTATTATTATTATTATAACTCTTTGTGTTATTTATGTATGCATTTGCATAATAAATACGACTCCATGAAATAGTTTCTTATCTGATCGAGCAACTCCGAAGCCTTTTTCCAATAAAGGAAATAATTCCCAGCATCCTCACTCTGTTCTTTCTGCAGTGTTGCTGAGGGTCCCGATGGATTCGGAGGAGCGAGTAAAGACAGGATGCTGTTTTTACCGCTCGTGTTGAGCCTGTGTATTCCTGCGGGGCACAGAGTTAAAAGAATAATTATTTTCCTGTTAATGAATCCAGTGTTTCTACAACAGAGAGCATTCCAACACTATCTGCTCAAAGTTACTGCTCAGCCACCCAGCCGAGCGCTGGTCACTTCCTTCTGGATTCATATTAAACACTAAAAGGTTTCTATGAGCAAATCAGCCAAGCAGCAAAAGCACATTAAGCCTAGAGAGCTTTAGAGTAATTGAATAATCCAGATTGATGGTCACACGGTAGGATGTGAGAAAACAACTGCCTGCTTTTTGTATATATAAGCAAATATACATACACACACACACACACACACGTATATATAACTATATACATACACACATACACGTACATATAAATAGACACACATACACACACACACACGTATATATAACTATATACATACACACATAAACGTACATATAAATAGACACACATACACACACAAACACAAGTATATATAACTATATACATACACACACACGTATATATAAAAGACACACATACACACATATATATATATATATATATATATATATATATATATATACTGAGATGTGATGTTCCAGAAAGTTCTTGGTGTTTAGCACTAGCTAAATATATATATATATATATATATATATATATATATATATATATATATATATATATATATATATATATATATATATATATATGTGTGTATGTGTATATATATATATATATATACACATACACATATATATATATATATATATATATATATATATATATATATATATATATATATATATATATATATATATATATATTTAGCTAGTGCTAAACACCAAGAACTTTCTGGAACATCACATCTCAGTTAATATATATTACCTCAGCTTTCAGCGTTAGCTAGAGCTAAACATTAGTAACTTTCTAGAACATTACATCTCAGTTAATATATTACCTCAGCTGTTTCTGTTAGCTAGAGCTAAACACCAATAACTTTCTACAACATCACATCTCAGTTAATATATATTACCTCAGCTGTTACTGTTAGCTAGAGCTAAACACCAACAACTTTCTACAACATTACATCTTTGTTGTTACCTTAGCTGTTACTGTTAGCTGGAGCTAAACACCAATAACTTTCTAGAACATCACATCTCTGTTAATATATTACCTCAGCTGCTAGCGTTAGCTAGAGCTAAACACCAATAACTTTCTAGAACATTACATCTCATTAATATATTACTTCAGCTGTTACTGTTAGCTACAGCTAAACACCAATAACTTTCTAGAACATCACATCTTAGTTAACATATATTACCTCAGCTGTTAGTGTTAGCTAGAGCTAAACATCAATAACTTTCTAGAACATCACATCTCAGTTAATATATTACCTCAGCTGTTAGTGTTAGCTAGAACTAAACATCAATAACTTTCTAGAACATCACATCTTTGTTAATATATTACCTCATGTGCTAGCATTAGCTAGAGCTAAACATCAATAACTTTCTAGAACATCACATCTCTGTTAATATATTACCTCAGCTGCTAGCGTTAGCTAGAGCTAAACATCAATAACTTTCTAGAACATCACATCTCTGTTAATATATTACCTCAGCTGCTAGCGTTAGCTAGAGCTAAACACCAATAACTTTCTAGCACGTTACATCTCAGTTAATATATTTTACCTCAGCTTTTAGCGTTACCTAGAGCTAAACACCAATAACTTTCTAGAACATTACATCTCAGTTAATATATTACTTCAGCTGTTACTGTTAGCTAGAGCTAAACACCAATAACTTTCTAGAACATCACATCTTAGTTAACATATATTACCTCAGCTGTTAGTGTTAGCTAGAGCTAAACATCAATAACTTTCTAGAACATCACATCTCTGTTAATATATTACCTCAGCTGCTAGCGTTAGCAAGAGCTAAACACCAATAACTTTCTAGAACATTACATCTCAGTTAATATATTTTACCTCAGCTTTTAGCGTTACCTAGAGCTAAACATCAGTAACTTTCTAGAACATCACATCTCTGTTAATATATTACCTCAGCTGTTTCTGTTAGCTAGAGCTAAACACCAATAACTTTCTAGAACATTACATCTCAGTTAATATATATTACCTCAGCTTTTAGTGTTAGCTAGAGCTAAACACCAAGAACTTTCTAGAACATTACATCTCAGTTAATATATATTACCTCAGCTTTTAGCGTTACCTAGAGCAAAACACCTATAACTTTCTAGAACATCACATCTAACTTAACATATATTACTTCAGCTCTTAGTGTTAGCTAGAGCTAAACACCAAAAATTTCTAGAACATTACCTCCACGTTAATATAATTTCTTGGCTGTTAGTGTTAGCTAGAGCTGAATAACAAGAACTATCAAGAACATTACATCTCTGTTAATATATCAACTCAGCTGTTAGTATTACCTAGTGCTAAACACCAATAACTATCTAGAACATTACATCTCAGTTAATATATTACCTCAGCTGTCAGTATTACCTGGTGCTAAACACCAATTACTATCTAGAACATTACATCTCAGTTAATATATTACCTCAGCTGTCAGTATTACCTGGTGCTAAACACCAATTACTATCTAGTACATTACATCTCAGTTAATATATTACCTCAGCTGTTAGTATTACCTAGTGCTAAACACCAATAACTATCTAGTACATTACATCTCAGTTAATATATTATCTCAGCTGTTAGTGGTAGTGCTAAACACCAATAACTATCTAGTACATTACAGCTCAGTTAATATATTACCTCAGCTGTTAGTAGTAGTGCTAAACACCAATAACTATCTAGAACATTACATCTCAGTTAATATATTACCTCAGCTGTTAGTATTACCTAGTGCTAAACACCAATAACTATCTAGTACATTACATCACAGTTAATATATTACCTCAGCTGTTAGTGGTAGTGCTAAACACCAATAATTATCTAGAACATTACATCTCAGTTAATATATTACCTCAGCTGTTAGTGGTAGTGCTAAACACCAATAACTATCTAGAACATTACATCTCAGTTAATATATTACCTCAGCTGTTAGTATTACCTAGTGCTAAACACCAATAACTATCTAGTACATTACATCTCAGTTAATATATTACCTCAGCTGTTAGTGGTAGTGCTAAACACCAATAATTATCTAGAACATTACATCTCAGTTAATATATTACCTCAGCTGTTAGTATTACCTAGTGCTAAACACCAATAACTTTCTAGTACATTACATCTCAGTTAATATATTATCTCAGCTGTTGGTGGTAGTGCTAAACACCAATAACTATCTAGTACATTACATCTCAGTTAATATATTACCTCAGCTGTTAGTAGTAGTGCTAAACACCAATAACTAACTAGAACATTACATCTCTGTTAATATATTACCTCAGCTGTTAGTGGTAGTGCTAAACACCAATAACTATCTAGAACATTACATCTCAGTTAATATATTACCTCAGCTGTTAGTGTTACCTAGTGCTAAACACCAATAACTATCTAGAACATTACATCTCAGTTAATATATTACCTCAGCTGTTAGTGGTAGTGCTAAACACCAATAACTATCTAGTACATTACATCTCAGTAAATATATTACCTCAGCTGTTAGTGGTAGTGCTAAACACCAATAACTATCTAGAACATTACATCTCAGTTAATATATTACCTCAGCTGTTAGTGTTACCTAGTGCTAAATACCAATAACTATCTAGAACATTACATCTCAGTAAATATATTACCTCAGCTGTTAGTGGTAGTGCTAAACACCAATAATTATCTAGAACATTACATCTCAGTTAATATATTACCTCAGCTGTTAGTGGTAGTGCTAAACACCAATAACTATCTAGAACATTACATCTCAGTTAATATATTACCTCAGCTGTTAGTGGTAGTGCTAAATAGCCAAAGAAACAGAGCAGAATCATTTTTAATACTCAGATTTCCCGCATCTGCAATTCTGCTGCAAGGTTAAAATGCACTCCAGATACAAAAATATATAAGCCACAAGTTTCACAATGGGTCCTCTTTAAAGGAACAATGAAACGCAAGATCTGCCTGTTTTGGGGGAGTCTCAGTTAAACTATGCATTGTTTCCTTTTTTCAATAACGATAATGAAATATAGTCCAGCGGAAATGCGTACGACCTGCAACACAGAAGTCTGGCACTTGTTCGGCTCAGAAAATCAACCGTTACAGAAGTGCGTTTATTGTGTTGAGTCGTTTCTTTTCGCCGAATTGTTCAATTAAAATGGATATTTGTGGCCAGACAAAAGCATGTCCTTGTGTTATAATGGGAAAGTGACCTTTGTGACCCGGTAGTCGATGAGGCTGCGCCAATTGTCCTCTCGGTTTGGCCAACCTTGGAAAAGGCCCGAGGGGCCTCGTCCTCTTTGTGCTCCCGTCTTCACCAATAAAAGCTCACCTTGTATTAAGGGCCGTAGGTCTTCATAACTGCCACTTCTCCCCGCAGCTCATCAAGACAAACGCCTCGGCCTCTCCTGCACCCTCCTCTGCTATTATCGGATATTCATTTTGGAGAAGAGCGGAGGCTCCTGACACCAGATAATGCACTGTGAATGCAAAAAGGGGTCAAATGAGGCAGCAGAAAGCAGAAGCGTGAGAGAGGCCATGTTCTCTGTAGGGCTTGAGCTGCAGCCCGTAGAGTATTTTACAACAATGCTTTTCTGGTTTTCTCCCTTTTCCTTTAGTGTGTTGTAGCTTTTTGTGCATGTAGACTTTATAAAGCCCAAAGTGCCACCAGAGGGAGAACTGGGAGACCATACAAACTCCACACAGACACTGGGAGACCATACAAACTCCACACAGACACTGGGAGACCATACACACTCCACACAGACACTGGGAGACCACACAAACTCCACACAGACACTGGGAGACGATACACACTCCACACAGACACTGGGAGACCACACAAACTCCACACAGACACTGGGAAACCATAGAAACTCCACACACACACTAGGAGACCATACAGACTCCACAAAGACACTGGGAAACCATAGAAACTCCACACAGACACTAGGAGACCATACAGACTCCACACAGACACTGGGAAACCATACAAACTCTACACATACACTGGGAAACCATATAAACTCCACACAGACACTAGGAGACCTTACAAACCCCACACAGACACTAAGAGACCTTACAAACTCCACACAGACACTAGGAGACCTTACAAACCCCACACAGACACTAAGAGACCTTACACACTCCACACAGACACTAAGAGACCTTACAAACTCCACACAGACACTAGGAGACCATACAAACTCCACAGAGACACTGGGAGACCATACACACTCCACACAGACACTGGGAGACCACACAAACTCCACACAGACACTGGGAAACCATAGAAACTCCACACAGACACTAGGAGACCATACAGACTCCACAAAGACACTGGGAAACCATAGAAACTCCACACAGACACTAGGAGACCATACAGACTCCACACAGACACTGGGAGACCATACACACTCCACACAGACACTAGGAGACCATGCAGACTCCACACAGACACTGAGAGACCATACAAACTACACACAGACACTGGGAGACCATACAAACTTCACACAGACACTGGGAGACCATACACACTCCACACAGACACTAGGAGACCATACAGACTCCACACAGACACTGAGAGACCATACAAACTACACACAGACACTGGGAGACCATACAAACTTCACACAGACACTGGGAGACCATACACACTCCACACAGACACTAGGAGACCATACAGACTCCACACAGACACTAGGAGACCATACAGACTCCACACAGACACTAGGAGACCATACAAACTCCACAGAGACACTGAGGGACCATACAAACTTCACGCAGACACTGGGAGACCTTACAAACTTCACGCAGACACTGGGAGACCATACAAACTCCACACACACACTGGGAGACCATACACACTCCACACAGACACTGGGAGACCATACACACTCCACACAGACACTGGGAAGACCATACACACTCCACACAGACACTGGGAGACCATACACACTCTACACAGACACTGGGAGACCATACAGACTCCACACAGACACTGGGAGACCATACACACTCCACACAGACACTGGGAGACCATACACACTCCACACAGACACTGGGAGACCATACAAACTCCACACAGACACTGGGAGACCATACACACTCCACACAGACACTGGGAGACCATACAAACTCCACACAGACACTGGGAGACCATACAAACTCCACACAGACACTGGGAGACCATACACACTCCACACAGACACTGGGAAACCATAGAAACTCCACACAGACACTAGGAGACCATACAACCTCCACACAGACACTGAGAGACCATACACACTCCACACAGACACTGGGAGACCATACAAACTCCACACACACACTCCCTTTTGCTGTAAGGTTGACCACACCACCCATTGAACCAGCATGTCTCTGGCTATAAAGTTATATAAACCCATTCATAAGATTGGGCAGAAGATCAAATACTCCCAGTTGAGGTTGAGGTTCTGGACTCTGGGGTGGTCAATCCATTGTTCTGGAAACAGCAGCAGCTTCTTTGTTTCATGTGTCTGTATCTCATTTTCTCATGTGAGGAGCTTCTTGAACAGCTACATATCCTGTCAGACCCCCCACAGTACTGAGGTGTCTTCTTACAGTGGAAGGATGGACAGCAACACCTGCAGATGTTCTCAGATCTGAAGTTGGAGCTTGACGTTCTTTTCACTCTCAAAAACGAAAGTGCTGTCTTCATCTGATGGGGGCAGTGTAGGTGGATCTTCCGAGTGGTTGTTAGGAGTCTTCTTTTTTTTATCTTTATCTAAATCATAAGGATGGAAGGTTGGAGAGAAACATCTGTGGATGTTCTCAGACCTGATGCAGGAGTGGAGCTTGATGTTCTTCACGCTCTCAAAGCTGAAAGTGTTGTCTTTATCTGATGGGGGCAGTGTAAGTGGATCTTCCAGGTGGTTGTTAGGAGTCTTATTTTTATCTTTATCTGGATCCCCTCAATTAGAAGGTTGGATGGATGGAGAGTAACACCTGTGGATGTTCTCAGATCTGAAGCTAGAGTGGTGCTCGTCAAAGGTTTCTTGAGGGTTTATCTGACTCTGATATGAATCTGTGAATGTATGGAATGTGTTAAATGCCTGATTAAACATAATCTTTATATAATGGTATCCCTTTCCATGAGTGTGTGATGGCCATGCGATGGACTGGTGACCTGTCCATGGTGTATCCCACCTTTACCCAATGATGCTGGGATTGGCTCCAGCCCCCAACGTGATTATCTTCTAGTTTGTGATAAAGCAGAAGATCATGGACGGAGATGGGTAGATGACACTTTTCTCAGGTGAGGAGCTTCTTGAACAGCTACACATTCTTTCAGACCACCCCACCGCATTGAGGTGTCTTCTCACAGTGGAAGAATGGACATAAAACACCGGCGGGCTTTCTTAGACCTGATGCAGTAGTAGAGCTTGACGTTCTTCTCGCTCTCAAAGACGTCATTATCTTCTGGTTTGTGATAAAGCAGAAGATCATGGATGGAGGGATGGATGGTATCCTTTTCAAAATACCTTATACCTTTAAAATATCCACTATATGAGTCGACTCTAGCTGTGAATGGGCTCATAATACCCACGTTCTGCTTCTCACAGACAATCATGACTGAAGATCCGGCTCATGGGGTTTGGAAGTTCTCAGTAAAGCAGGTCATGTGAGCGTGTTGGCACCGTTTAGACAGTGCTGGTCAGGGCACATCAGGAGAACACTGCACGGTTAATGCACCGATGGGCAGAGAGCGAAATCCAACCCAGCGCTGCTTAATATGTTCCGTCATATTATTTTTCGCCTGCGTTATATCTGTCCCTCCTAATGCATGTCGTTAATTAAGGGTTGTTTTTTTTTTTTTAAGTTGCCGCAGCCTTTAAATTTGTTTTGCGCTTAATTACACGCATGACCTGAAAGCCTCGTCTGGATGATTTAGCACGCGAGTGTTCGGGGGGATGTAACGAAGTCAGACATCCTGGCTAACAGTGTAGCAGCAGAGGCAGCTACTGCTCGGCTCCTGTGTTTTGGTGGCAAATTCATTTATTTGACTAATAACTAATAAAGTTGCTTCTGTTTTGCCTGGAATAAACTTGGATGTGTGCCAAAATGCCAAAAATTTAGACACATATGATTAAATTAAATTAAATGGATGTTTGTCATGATTTCAAATGCTTAAAGTGAAATAAGCTAATAAATTATATTGTATTTTAATTTTTTCCAAAGTTCTACGTAGACAGTTTGTGGTTTTGGTCACTCAGATGCTATTTAGATGGCTCTAGAATTAACCCAAGTTAACCAAAGTTTCCCATTTTGGTTGAGCTCATGAATAATTTGATGAGCTCTGCTCTGATTGGCTGGTTTACAGCGGCGATGATCACACAAAAGCAACGCAGACCATATTAAATGAGCCTCTGTGTAAATAAGCTCTGCCTCGTACTGTTTAGTTAGCTACACTCGTTACTTTTAGCTTGCTAGTATCTAACGTTATCTATGCTAGCTACTCATTTGCTTTCATCTGGACATCAAACACAAAGTAGATTAAAGGTGTCTCTGTGAAACTTTCAGTTTAAGATGATCTGCTTCAACCAGCACACAGTGATCCACTCACACAGCATGGCTGCTACTTACAGTCACTGTTGGAGGTTGTGGTGCTAATAAAGGTGGAGCTGCTCATCTCTTCAGTCTCTTCAGTGTTGAACGCTGAGCTGAGTGTTGGAGAAAGTGTCCAGAGTGAAATTGACAGACTGCAGAGTTAAAGTTGTTTAGGATTCTGTTAAGATTTTTGATGTATATGGAATGAACACAATGATCTTTGATGTATATGGAATGATCATTGACATACTATATATATATATATATATATATATATATATATATATATATATATTATATATATATATATATATATATAGAGAGAGAGAGAGAGAGAGAGAGAGGAGAGAGAGAGAGAATGATCACTGATATATATAGAATGAACACACTGATATATATGGAATGAACACACTGATATATATGGAATGAACACATTGATATATATGAATGATCATTGATATATATGGAATGAACACATTGATGTATATGGAGTAATGATTTATGTATATATTGAATGATCATTGATATATATGGAATGAACACACTGATATATATGGAATGAACACATTGATATATATGGAATGAACACACTGATATATATGGAATGATCATTGATATATATGGAATGAACACATTGATATATATGAATGATCATTGATATATATGGAATGAACACATTGATGTATATGGAGTAATGATTGATATATATTGAATGATCATTGATATACATATAAAATGAACAAACTAATGTATATGAAATAATAATTGATATATATGTAATGAACACATTGATATATATGAATGAACACATTGATGTATATGGAATAATGATTGATATATATGGAATGAACAGATGGATGTATATGGAATAATGATTGATACATACAGAATGAACACATTGATGTATATGGAATAATGATTGATATATATGGAATGAACACCTTGATGTATATGGAATAATGATTGATATATATGGAATGAACACATGGATGTATATGAAATAATAATTGATATATATATATAGAATGAACACATTGATGTATACGGAATGAACACATTGATATATATGGAATAATGATTGATATATATGGAATGAACACATTGATGTATATGGAATGATCTTTGATATACATATGGAATGAACACACTGATATATATATATATATATATATATATATATATATATATATATATATATATATTTAATTACACATTTCCACCAGAGAGGTCTCCAAATCCCCAAATCTTACATAGTGCAGTTACTCTATAGATATTTAGATTATACGTATTATAGATGCCGTGTAGATATTTCTGTACATACTCTGTAAAGAATACATTCATTTATTTTTACTTATAAAATCGACTGCAGTGCTCCAAACTGCAGTGCTCCACACACTCGTCTGCAGAGAGCTGCCCTGTGGACTCATTCAGAGAAGAATCCTTGACACAGAGAGTGTGGTTTCGCCCTCTAACCTGCCTGATGAGGGGGGCAAATAGTGTGTGTTGAGGAAACGGAGGCTGGAAATGGACTCTAAGGCCTTGATTTACTGGACTGCAGTATATAGAGGACAGATATGAGGTTGCAGCCCTATAGACCTGACTGTCTCTTCTGATCCACTGTGTGCTGGATGGCTTATTTATGACTCCCAATAATATAACGCTTCTTTTTAATAGAGACGTCAGCCCGATCGGAAATACTTGCTCTTCGTCTGACGTATATCGCACCACAAAGCTCAATGAGTCGTGGCCTTAATAATGCGGTTTGTTTTAAATGGAAAGATATATCACACTGTATGCTTTACATACATACCTCTTAATAGATGAGGTCAAGGTGTGTGGTGATGTGGATGATTGCTGTATTATAGAGGGTTTACTGCAGTGAACACTGTCTTACGTATCTTACTTTCTATTTTCTCCCAAATTGGTACCAAGTTCAAAAACCCTCTTGGGAAATTGAACTGATCTAAAAACCCTTCAACTTTCAGTGACCGTAGACCTTAATTGTCTGTATTTTATTTAAATATATGCTTGAAAATTCAATTTTGACCAACGTTTCAGCAGTGACTAATTTGAGCAGAATCTTCATAATTTTTCACTAGAACACAAAATAATTTCTTAACCGGCCGTGCAGAACTTTTGGTACTTGATTAAAGCACCTCATGGTTTCTAGGTTATTGATTTTGTGCTGTAACTGTAAGTGACAATAGCTTGTGAGAGCGCCCTCTACATAGAAAATCCTTTCCATAACAATGCTTTACACACACACACACACACATCATTTGAACATGGCAATGGTTGTTTACAGGACCAATAGAAGTGTTTCAAAATAGCTTGGAAATAGCTTGGAAAAAGATATATATTGTTTTTTTTCCAATATATATAATATTGTAGAAACAACGAGGCAGTTTTAATGTTATGGCTGATCGGCATTTATAGATGGCTACACAGTCTACACAGTCTAGTCACGTTATTATGACCACCAGCTAAAATCCAGAGTAACCACAAGGACAGCTGCTAGATGGACTGGGAGACGCAAAAGGGTCCTGGTAGGTTGTAATAGGTATCGAGAGCCGTGCTGACTGCAGCGCATCCCACAGCTGCTGGAGGGAGCATGGAGGAGGATCCATAGAGACAAAACCCCCATCCAGGTGGTTCCACAGATGCTCAGTTAGGTTTAAGGTTTAAGTGCTTGGACATATTGGTCAACTCTTTAACCAGTGTGGGACACTTCTAGTCGTGTGACGAGTTGTATTGTCTCGCTGGAAGATCCCATCCGCCCCAGAGAAGACAATCAGCATGTATGATGTATGTGATCTGCTAGGATGGATTCAGACCCAAATCAGTTGAGAGGGTCTTCCACAAGTGGGTTCAGAGGATCTCAAAACTAAACAAACATGAGAAACCATTCCCCAGACAATAGCAACTACCTACACGCTGCCAGCATCCAAAGTAGGAGGTGGTGATAATAATGTGACTCAATTGTGTGTGTGTGTGTGTGTATATACATATATACATATATATATATACACACACACACCATAAATTAAAAATAGCACAACAATAAGATATAATAGCTGTGCAATATTTAATAGCAAGTCACAACTAATTAGGTTAATTAGGTTAATTGCAAACATAGTCTTTATACTATTGTCAATTACATATAGAGTTTAAATGATTTTCACATCTTTGTTATTTACATTTTGCACCGCATCCCAACTTTTCCAGAATCTGGGTTGTATATCGTTGCAGTTTTTCTATACCATATGAATGGACCAATACAAATACTCCAAAATCACTCAAAATAAAACCTCTTCACATTAACTTACATTCAAACTGAAGAATGTTTTGAACAGCAGTGATATCAATATCAGGTTGTAGATTCAGCTTGTTAGTTCATTGCATTGTTTATTGCAATGAGTTTGAATAGACTGTAACACAATCCTACTGTACATATAACGTTTGATTACTGAATTGCTTAACTTTTTTCATACTGCATTATTCCCCCTCCACCAAACTTTACACTCGGCACAATGCAGTCAGACAAGTACCGTTCCCATGACAACGGCCAAACCCAGACTCGTCCATTGGATTGCCAGATGATGAAGCAAGATTCCATGAAGCTCTCTACGCTCTGATCTTGAGCTGATCTGAAGACCACATGAAGTTTGGAGGTCTGTAGTGATTGACTCTGTTGTAAGTTGGTGACCTCTGTGCACTATGCTCCTCAGTATCCGCTGACCCGCTCTGTCATTGTACGTGTTCTACCACTTGGTATCTGAGTTGCTGTCTTTCTCAATCACTTCCACTTTGTTAGAACACCACTGACAGTCCACTGTGGAATATTTAGTAGTGAGGAAACTTCACCACTGGACTTGTTGCACAGGTGGCGTCCTATCACGGTACCATGCTGGAGTTCACTGAGCTCCTGAGAGTGACCCACTCTTTCACTAATGTGTGTAGAAGCAGTCTGCAGGACTAGGTGTTGGTTTTATACACCTGTGGCCATGAAAGTGATTGGAACACCTGAATTCTATGATTTGGGTGGGTGAGTGGATACCTTTGGCAATACAGTGAATATTGTTCTTGCTTGCACCCAGGCTGCAGTCTTAGTCTGCACCTGCCCACATATTGTAATCCGCACTGCTGGCACAGACTGTAGTTTATTTAGAGAGTAAATATTTGCATGTTGGAAAATAGAATTAATACTCTGTGTATGTTTAGGCTAATGAATAGTATGTGACATCACAGTCAACAGCCCACGCTAGCACAAAGAAGCAGCCTGGCTTTGCTGTGTTTATCTGTATTGTAATGTTATGCTTTAGCTGTTACAGCATTTCATATTATTATAATTATGCTACAAATTAAATTAAAGTCAAAATAAAAAATAAGCACAGCTCATGAACAGTTTTGATGCATTAAGCTTATAATTTGAGATATTCATATTATGTACACTATACAGTGTCACCTTATATATCGTCACTGTCCAAAGAAAAACATGTATCTTCATCTCCATTTAGAGTGAAAGACGTTTATTAGGGAAACTACTACTGAAGAACATCTGGAATGTCATGAAATCTAGGCCAGCAACCTGGGATCTCATGAATCATGGAATTTCTGGAACATCATGTAATCTACACCAACATCCAAGGTTCTCATGGATCATGGAACATCTGGATTATAATTTAATATATGACAACATCCAGGAATCTCATGGCTCATGGAATATCTGAAATATTGTAAAATCTGCGTCAACATCCTGGGATCTCATGGATCGTGGAATGTTTGGAATACCATGAAATCTAGGCCAGCATCCTGGGATCTCATGGATCATGGCATTTCTGGAACATCATGAAATCTATACCAACATCTAGGGTTCTCACAGTTCATGGAATATCTGGAATGTCATGAAATCTACACCAACATCTAGGGTTCTCACAGTTCATGGAATATCTGAAATGTCATGAAATCTGTGCCAACATCTAGGGTTCTCACGGTTCATGGAATATCTGGAATGTCATGAAATCTGTGCCAACATCCTGGGTTCTCATGGATCTTGGAATATCTAAAATATTGTGAAATCTACGCCAACATCCTGGGATCTTGTGGATTGTGGAATATTTGGAATACCATGAAATGTAGGCCAGCAGCTGGGACCTCATGGATCGTGGAATATTTGGAAAACCATGAAATCTAGACCAGCATCCTGTGATTTCATGGATCATGAAATTTCTGGAATGTCATGAAATCTACTCCAACATCCAGGGTTCTCACAGGTCATGGAATATCTGGAATAACATGTAATCTGTGCCATCATATAGGATTATCATGGACCATTAAGTATCTGTATTATCATTTAACATATGCCAACATCCATGGATCTCATGACTCATGGAATGTCTGAAATATTGTGAAATCTACGTCAACATCCAGGGTTATCGTGGAATATTTGGAATACCATGAAATCTAGGCCAGCAGCCTGGGATCTCATGGCTCATGGAACATCTGGATTATAATTTAATATATGAAAAACATCCAAGGTTCTCATGAATCATGGAATATTTGGAATGTGATGAAATCTACAACAACATCTCATGGATCATGGAATTTTTGAAACATCATGAAATCATCCAGGATTCTCATGGATCATGGAACATCTGGATTATCATTTAACATACGCCAACATCCAGGGATCTCATGGATCATGGAACATCTGGATTATAATTTAATATATAACAACATGCAGGGATCTCATGGCTAATGGAATATTTGGACTGCCACGAAATCTACGACAACATCCCATGAATCATGGAATTTCTGGAATTTTATGAAACCAGACGGAATATGATGCTAATCCCTGTAGGTCCAGTGCTAAACTAAAGAGGCAAAATACTTCCAACACCAAGCGTGTCTTGACCTGGAAGTCCTGCTTCTTGGAAGCTTATCCTAGGAATTCTAACATCGTCCTGCGGGCTGTGGTTTTAATGAGGCAGGTTATTGAGGAATGGGAGAGAAAAACAGAGCCCGTCCATCCAGCGAGGTTTTCTGAGGTGACAGGGAGACGAAGCCGGACAGGGTTGGCCCTCTCCTGCCCCGTCCTCTCGTGGGGTGTCATTAAAATCCAGCACCTGGTCCTGTTTCTGCTGGCCGCTCGCCTTGCCTCGTCTCGCCTCGGCCCGAGCGGAAGTCAGGAATTTCTCCCGAGACTGCCGCCCAGCTCTGGACGCGTCAGATGGTCAGGGAAAGCGGGCCGCTCTCTCTCTCTCTCTCTCTCTCTCTCTTCGCCTCTCTTCCTTGTTCTGACTCGCTCTCTCTCTGAGTGCTGCTATATTTGGCGCTGTCCAGCACCACCTCGCCTTATTTTCAGAGGCACTGTTTTTTTTACTTCCCCCCGAGCACCTTGTCGCACGCAAGGACAGCCGTGGTCACTTTGGCTGTGATGACCGGACCCAAGCTCTACACGGTTAGAGCTCAGTTTAAACAACCGTCTGTTCTGATTGGTTCTGATTGGTTCACACCTGTAGTTCGTATCACTGGTCCGGATCAGTTAATGAGTTTGTTCACTTGGAGCGTTTCCTCCTCAGTTAAGTTTGTTTCCACGCAAGCAAAAACCCAAACGCTCCAAAATGCTTCCCAACAAACCATGTGAGCACGTCGTCTCCTCTGATTGGTCAGAGCTATCTGGTGTGCGAGCAGGAAAGTAAACACAGGGAGAAGATCCGGTTTTCTAAACTACTGCACATTTCTTGTAGAGCGTATCATGGAGCAGCAGCAGAGACAGCATCTGTTCATAGCTGTAATAATAATCTGATAATATACCTGCACTACAGTCCACCTGCAGACCACCCAGCTCACTCCAAACATCAAGTAGACAACGTCCCTCACTGCTAGTCCAAGAGAGACCTCGCTTCATTGTCCTCGCCCTGTTAGCTGCTACAGTTCTCCAGTTCTCTGTTTACGCCATCTGCCGCATCCCATAATGCAAAGCACACCTGGCTGCAGGAGATGTTTAGATCAAACTTGTGGAGCACACCTAATACTTGGGTCGAATCAAGGTCGGATCATGTTCTCACCACAAACGAACCGCTCTGGAGTTCGTTTGGAACCGGACCGAGACCACCTCCTCTCGAGGGTCTCGGTGTGGTTGTTATTGTTTTCACACCTGCCAAAACGAACCGCACCAAACGAACCAGAGTCGGTTTTAACCGGACTAACTAGTGCTGGTGTGAAAACGCCCTTAGACACAGTGGCTTTGTTGTCCAGTCAGTTCCAGCTGTCAGATTAGTGGAGTGCGAGGCCGTGCAGCGTTCACTAACGCTCCATGTTAGCCTTCAGGCAGAAAACACAGCGGGGATTACAGGCGGATGGAATGATTGCATTAACTATTCTAACAAAGGGCCAGTGAAAGTATTCAAAGGGACAGCAAACGGAATTCATTACCGCCGATATTCATACAGGCAATAAATGAATATAATACAATAAATAAGTGTTGAATAATTGAATGCGCTGCGTGAGCTGGGCGCAGAAGCATTTGTTTACCAGTATTCTGGTTTTATAGACCCATCGTTTCTTTTCATTTGTAGTCAGGACTGAACAGATGTTACCAGGAAATTACCCAGAAGCCTCAACAGCGATATATAATATCAGGGGTTTGAGTGTTTAGTGTACCTTCATTAAATCTCAGAGAGACACACCTCCAGTTCAGTCTTGGTAGATGGTTCATCACTTTCTGCTTCTCACCATCCAAATAACCCCCAAACACATTCACAGTGATGTTGAGGTCTGGACTCTGGGGTGGTCACTTCAATGTTATGGGAACAGTTTTTTGTGTTTTTTGTGTTTATGGTATATATGTTGCTGCTGTTGTAAAAAAAAATATGTCTGCAAATGAGAACTCTACAGAAAGAACTCTACTTTTAATGTCAATGGAACCAGACTTCCCAAAGTTGTCATTTATTTTGGTCCATTGATATTTTTACACAATTTAAAGGTTAACAGGCTCTTAAATTATGCCAAACAGCAAAAGTTGTTTATGTTGTGTGTGTGTGTATATATATATATATATCTCCACACACACTCCATTAATGTCTAAATAGCTGGCAACACAAATGTGTTTTATAGACCCATCGTTTCTTTTCAGGACTGAACAGTTGTACATAGTTACCAAGAAATTACTCAGAAGCCTCAACAGCTTCAACAGTCTTCGTAGCTGCTTCATCACTTTCTGATTCTCACCATCCAAATAACCTTCAACAACATTCACAGTGATGTTGAGGTCTGGACTCTGGGGTGGTCACTTCGTTGTTTGGAGCACCATATATCTGCAAATAAGAAAAAGAAAAAGGAAAACACCCTATTTTTAATGTAAGTCAATGGAACCAGACTTTCTTCCAAGTATTTTAGGCTATATATATATATATATATATATATATATATATATATATATATATATATATATATATATATATATATATATATATATATATATATACACACACACACAGGATCTCCATACACACAAGTATGTACACCTTACATACCATCATGACCACCATTATTATCTAGCACGGAATTCCCCAGAGCTGCACAGGTTGCTACTGCAAATCCTCTTCCATTCCTTGGATGTTAAGACACCTTGAGGACGCCTCACAGGTGCTCAATTGGGTTAAGGTCTGGAGCCATATTTGGCCAGTCCATCACCTTTACCTTCGCTTTCCTTAGCAAGGCAGTTGTGGTCTTGGAGGAGTGTTTAGGGTCATTATCATGCTGGTAAACTGCCATGTGGCCCAGTTTCTGAAGGGAGGGGAATCATACTCTGCTTCAGAACATCACAGTACATATGGGAATTCATCATTCCCTCAATGAACCAGAGAAAGAACAGCAGATCTGATTAGAACAGATGTAAAGAATCATACATACAATACAAAGTAACATGAATATCTTATTGTGATAGAAGTAGATCAGATCTTGAGCTCCAGTTTGAAGAACACTAAGAAGTGTAGTTCCTTTTTTCTCCTGGACGCCCCAGACATTGTATGAATGTATTCGATTCCCATATTAATGAAAATGGTGATTCCAAACTTTTGAATATTGTTGCTGTCGAAAGAAAAACATATGTCCAAACAGACCAATAGAAATGCTCCAAAATCATTTATGAATAAATTCTCTTTACAGTCATTTACATTGAAAGTAAATAATGTTTTTGGTCTCTCCTGTAAAGTCACTTTTTGGAGATATTTGTTTTCCTTTGGACAGCAACGATATATATGCTAATACTGCTTAGATATTATTTGTTGGTGTCAGTAAATTGATGATATCTGTCAATTAGAGTTCATTGTTTTCCAATATGGTGGTGGACTGGCCACTAGGGGGCCTAAAGAAAGAGGCTATACTGTGGATCTTGTCCATCCATCCATTATCTTCCGCTTTATCCTGTTAGTCTGGATCATTGGGGTAGCTGGAGCCAATCCCAGCATCATCAGGCGAAGGCGGGGTACACCATGGACATGTTGCCAGTCCATCGCATGGCCAACACACACACACTCACACCTATAAGCAGTTTAGAGTGAGGATCAACCTAACATGCATGTGTTTGGACTGTGTGAGGAAACCAGAGTACCTGGAGGAACCCACTCAAGCACGGAGAGAACATACACACTCCACATAGAACCACCCGGACTGGGAATCCAACCCAGATCATCTTACTGTGAGGAGACAGTTTATTTCCTATGTTATTGGATGTATTGTTGAGTATCTCTTTGGTTTATCTACTGAAATCAGTTTATTTCATTATTTAATTTTTCAAGTGTTCATTAAAAGTCTTGTTTTTGATCTTAAATCATTATTTTAATTCTGATTTATTTGCAAAGACAGTGACGTGCTGACTGCAAATGTTTACAAATGTCAACAGTTTGTTCATCG
This sequence comes from Megaleporinus macrocephalus, assembly GCA_021613375.1. NCBI lineage: Eukaryota > Metazoa > Chordata > Actinopteri > Characiformes > Anostomidae > Megaleporinus > Megaleporinus macrocephalus. The sequence continues at coordinate 5,341,336 of CM038711.1, forward strand.
TGGATGAATCTGGAGGCTTCCACCTCTAGACCTGCCTCATTAATTTCCCTTATTCATGCCCCCTTAAGTTCATTTCTTCACTCAGTTTGGAAAATATCATTAAGTCAACAATACTGAATCAATTCAGACGTCATTTTGGCTTGAAAACCGCTTCTTCTCTGACTCCTATAGCATCAAACCCAACGTTTAGTCCCTCTTTGATGGATGGTGAGTTTGGTTCATGGTCTGCTCTTGGCATCAACACTCTTTTCAGCAGCTCTCTGAGAGGTATTCTCTACCCAGACAGCTTCTTCAGATACCTTCAGATTCACAGTTTTGCTCATGGTAAAAATTCAATTTTTCCTAGCCTCCCAAACACCACACTTGTGGACAGTTTTGTGACTCCCTTATCAACAACCAGAGGGGTTATTTCAGCATTATATAATTTAATCCATTCTTTACATCCCACAACACTACTTTCCATTAAAACACAGTGGGGGTGGGGGAACTGGGGAGCGAGATATGATTATATTATGATTATATCTTATCTTGTGCAAGGCACCGGCTGATTCAGTGTAAAATTGTACATCGAATTCATCTAACTAAACTTAGATTGTCTAAAATTTATGATGGTGATTCTACATGTGATCGATGTCACCAAACTCCAGCCACTCATGTACATGTTTTGGTCATGCCCATCCCTGAATAATTATTGGTCAAAAATCTTTAATTCTATTTCAGTTTGTATTATGATCCCCCTTGACCTGAATGCAATCACTGCTCTCTTCGGTGTTCCACCTACAGATATGTTTCTCCCAAAGTATAAACAGATTTTATAGCATTTACTACTCTTCTGGCTAGGTCTTGATTTTACTGAGGTGGAAGTCTTCCACCTTCTCACGCTCAGTGGATCACGGAACTACTGAGATGTGTCAAATTGGAGAACATTGGAGGTTCACCATTAAAGGCTCGTTGAGCTCCTATAAGATAATATGGGGAACATTTCTTTACATATGTGAGGTGCTTGCAAACTTTTGTTATTTCTGAGTAATTGTTGCTTTTGTACTTTACTGTAGTTTTTCTTTTATTATATTATTATATGTTTTTTCTACTTTTTTTCTTCTTTCTCTCTTTTTGTTTCGGCTTTTTTGATTCGATTGTACTTTGTTCTGTATTACATGGAAAATAATAAATAAACCTGGGGAAAAAAAATGTCAACACTTCCTATCAAACTCCATAGTGGAATTCAAGGAAGCTTGAATGATAAAATGAATTCACTGCAAAGACATAGAAGATAAACTCTCAATCAGGTCACTGGTGAACCAGGTTGTGCATCAAAGGGTTAATATAACTGACAAATTCAGCTTCCCAGCTGGATCTCCACAGTAACCCAACGAGCTGCCTATCAGCTGCTGATACACTCTTACCAGTGAGAGTCCTTCAACCTGCAGTCTAGCACTTCCTCTCTTCCTCCCTATCTCTCTCACTCTCTCTCTGTCTCATTGTTCCTTAAATCCGCTCTCCTGTCAAGCGCTCGCTCCTCTGTGCAGCGCAGGGTGGCTCTTATCTCATCAGCAGGGTAAAGTAGGGTGTAATTTGGAGGCAATTGTTTGTCATTTCCAGATTCATTCGGTGCCACTCACCCACGCCTGCTCGCTGGAGGACCTTCTGGCCACCTGCCGCAGTAAAGCGAGATTGTGCTTATTAGCCTTTGGCCGGGAGCCGAGGCGCACGCTGGTTCTGGAGAGGCTGAGTGGGATCCGCTCGAGAGCCTCCATCCCGTTAAACATCAGAAGCGCTCACGCTGCATTTATTTATTTATTTGTTTGCTTGTTTGTTTATCTGTTTGTCTTCCGCAGTTAATGAAGCGTGTGAAGCCGGCCTCGAGGACATGAAACAGGAAGGTTCGAGTGTCAGTTAAGGTTACCTTCCTGCATATAAGTAGTAGAAGCAGTGAAGACTGTGAGAAAGTATACACATGTCTGACTTTGTTCACCAGCTGATCAGACTTTCTTAACCAGCCTATCTGACTTACTTAACCAGCTGATCTGACTTTCTTAACCAGCCGATCTGACTTTCTTAACCAGCCGATCTGACTTTCTTAACCAGCTGATCTGACTTTATTAACCACCTGATCTGACTTTGTTCACCAGCTGATCAGACTTTCTTAACCAGCCGATCTGACTTTCTTAACCAGCCGATCTGACTTTATTAACCACCTGATCTGACTTTCTTAACCAGTTGATCAGACTTACTTAACCAGCTGATCTGACTTTTTGTTAACCAGTTGATCTGACTTACTTAACCAGCTGATCTGACTTTCTTAACCAGTTGATCTGACTTTTTGTTAACCAGTTGATCTGACTTACTTAACCAGTTGATCTGACTTACTTAACCAGCTGATCTGACTTTCTTAACCAGTTGATCTGACTTTTTGTTAACCAGTTGATCTGACTTACTTAACCAGTTGATCAGACTTACTTAACCAGCTGATCTGACTTTTTGTTAACCAGTTGATCTGACTTACTTAACCAGTTGATCTGACTTTCTTAACCAGTTGATCAGACTTACTTAACCAGCTGATCTGACTTTTTGTTAACCAGTTGATCTGACTTACTTAACCAGCTGATCTGACTTTCTTAACCAGTTGATCAGACTTTATTAACCAGCTGATCTGACTTACTTAACCAGTTGATCTGACTTTCTTAACCAGTTGATCTGACTTACTTAACCAGCTGATCTGACTGTCTTAACCAGTTGATCTGACTTTATTAACCAGCTGATCAGACTTACTTAACCAGCTGATCTGACTTTCTTAACCAGTTGATCTGACTTACTTAACCAGCTGATCAGACTTACTTAACCAGCTGATCTGACTTTCTTAACCAGTTGATCTGACTTTATTAACCAGCTGATCAGACTTTATTAACCAGCTGATCTCTCTCTCTCTCTCTCTCTCTCTCTCTCTCTGTCCTGTGCCTGCTGTTGCTGCTGGTGCGTCCATGTGCCCCCCCCCCTCTCTCTCCCTCCCTCTCTCTGTCTCTCTCTTTCTCCCTCTCTCTCTGTCTCTCTCTCTCTCCCACTCTCTCTCTCTCTCTCTCTCTCTCTCTCTCTCTGTCCTGTGCCTGTGCCTGCTGCTGCTGCTGCTGGTGCGTCCATGTGGGCCTCCCCTTCTCTCTCTCTCTCTCTCTCTCTCTCTCTCTCTCTCTCTTTCTCTCTCTCTCTCTTTCTCTGTCTCTCTCTCTCCCTCTCTCTGTCTCTCTCTCTCCCTCTCTCTCTCTCTCTCTGTGTCCCTCTCTCTTTCTCTCTGTCTCTCTCTCTCTCTCTCTCTCTCTCTCTCTCTCTCTCTCTCTCTGTGTCCCTCTCTCTTTCTCTCTGTCTCTCTCTCTCTCTCTCTCCCTCCCTCTCTCTCTCTCTCTGTGTCCCTCTCTCTTTCTCTCTGTCTCTCTCTCTCTCTGTCCTGTGCCTGCTGCTGCGGCTGGTGCGTCCATGTGGGCCTCCCCCTCTCCTCTCTGAGTGAAAGCTCTGATAAGCTCGAGCCCTTTCTTGCGTCTCTCGCTGTCGCTGCTTGTCAGGAGGACGGAGATAAAAGTTGCCCCGGACTTGTTGTGTCCTTCTCGCTGACACAAAGGAGGAAGTTAAAAGCAAAGTCCTGCTCAGACTGCCGCCGACTGCCGACCCGCTCGCCGCTGGGGGCTGACCCCGGGGCTTTGATGCGTGACGCCTTTCCCGGCAACAGCTCTTCTTCTCCGTCTCGGCTAACACGGCGAGCTGGATCTCTTCATCGCGCGGCCCCTTCATTCACTCCTTCTTCTCCCTCGCGTCCCGCGCTCAGGCTCTCTTTTTTCCAGCCCGGAAGGTCACAGAGGGACTTGAAAACCAGAAATCTTTTAGTTTCCTCATATACATTCAGGATCCACAGCAATCAAAGCAGGCTGTTAGCGGTTGGCTAATGGCTGGTCAGTAACGAGAGAGCGTCTGAGTAACGTACATGTATCTTTATCTTTCTTGTGGGCTGCGGTTTGGCGATGCTGGCAAGGTCACTGTGGGCATCTAGTGACTTCCTGTGATGAAGCCTCACTGATGATGCTTCAGTGCTTATAATCTGCATTGGAGGTCAATGGATGCTTCAGATATGGGTTTAATTGCTAATGTGACACTTGATCTGTCTGGCATTACAGCAGCATCCAGTGCTCCATAGGGTTTAATACGATGTCGGCCCAACCTTTGCAGCTATAACAGCTTCAACTCTTCTGGGAAGTCTCTCCACACGGTTTAGGAGAGTGTTTATGGGAATGATTGACCATTCTTCGAGAAGAACATTGGTGAGGTCAGACACTGATGTTGGACGAGAAGGTCTGGCTCACAGTCTCCGCTCTAGTTCATCCCAAAGGTGTTCTATCAGGTTGAGGTCAGGACTCTGTGCAGGCCAGTCAAGTTCTTCCACACCAAACTCACTCCTCCATGTCTTTATGGACAATCGACTGTGGAATATTTAGTAGTGAGGAAACTTCACGACTGGACTTGACAGGTGGCGTCCTATCACGGTTCCACGCTGGAGTTCACTGAGCTCCTGAGAGCGACCCATTCTTTACTATTGAGTGTAGAAGCAGTCTGCATGACTAGATACTTGGTTTTATACACCTGTGGCCATAGAAGTGACTGGAACACCTCAATTTAATGGTTTGGATGGGCGAGTGGACACTTTTGCCAATATAGTGTATCACCTTTGCAACCACAGCAGTGCCATGGCAGCGATATCCTAACTAGCATAGACGAGAGTTTCTTTCATGGGCATGCCAGAAGACTGCAACAAGCAAACTGACCCTCTACTGTGGACATTCTGACCTATCTCAGATATCTGGAGCTGTTTACTTGATCAAATCGTTGTGGTCAGAATAATAACGCAAGCCAGTCTTCGGCTGTGTCACATTAAGAGTTCACAGTGCTATTTTATATATATATATATATATATATATATATATATATATATATATATATATATATATATATATATATATATATATATATATATATATATAAAGACTATGTTGCCCACACACAACTCTATTCAGAGCATTTATGTCCCATGTTTCTTTTATCTCTACTCTTTTCTTCTGCATAGATTCCCTTCAGGATACATGCACTGCAAGTCAGATGCCTTGAACTCATTCGCTCTCCTCATTTCTCAGTGCTTTAAGACGAGGTCCCTGTGTCAGCCTTTTGCCTCTGACCCACAAGGTTGTCCCATATACCGCACTCATGCTCTCCGAGGGCCCACAGAGGCTTTGAGTCCATGTAGAGGCTCTACCCAGCCGCACTGCAATCAATAATATTATAAATGTGCCCAGACAGCTCAGTGCTGAAAGGGCAGAGTGTATAATAATAATAACAACAACAGGAGCAGCAGCAACAACATGCCATGATAAAGTCTAGCAATAGCAAAACTGTAGTCCAATAAAAAAAAAAAATGAATCAGGCGACTGAAGGAAATATTCAAAGATAACTTAGTCAAAACTTGGTGAAGTGCGTTCACTTTGAGATCATTTGAGACCTAAACTTGGAACCGGACCTTCATTTTAAGGCTGGACGTTAATGCATAAGGACAGGGCCGGAGAGGGCCCCTTTTTCAGCCCGGGAGTTTCATGCCCACTTTTCCATGGAGGAGGAATTTGAATAAATGGAACAGCAGCTAGCTCTTACAATGTCTTTTTACTGGGTATACGTTTAGGTATATGTTGGTAAGTCAACAGAAAGCACTTCACTTAAACACGTTTAATTAAAATTTAAGTCTCAGATAAAGATTTAAAAAGCGAAAACTGTGATAAAGTGATAATACGAAAACATGTTTACATTTGTACATAAGCAAATTAATTTTCAATTTGAAAATAATTTCAAATTTCCCAGAGAGGTGTTCTATTATTAGATTTACACTAAACTTTTAAGTAGCCTCACTTTATGCATGTTTAGTAGGTACTTATAGCATCAAAAGCCTCCTAAGCAGTGCACTGGCTTCTACTAATATGAATCAAAGCCCACCCTATTCCCTATAATATCACCTATAAGCTGACTCCAATGTAGGTACGATAGTAAATCTCTGTATGTATAGTGACGTGGGAAAGAATTGTGGAATTACAGTAAATTACTAATAAATAAACAAAATACAACATTATCCGTACATCTGATTACTATTAAATGAATCCAATTAAAGATCACTTTACAAACTAAACATGATACTCCACATTAAATGCTACTGTGGACTAACCACTACACCACAGTGCTAACCACTACACCACCGTACTGACCACTACACCACCGTACTAACCACTACACCACTATACTAACCAATACACCACCATACTAACCACTACACTACCGTACTAACCACTACACCACCATACTAACCACTACACCACCGTGCTAACCACTACACCACCGTGCTAACCACTACACCACCATACTAACCACTACACCACCATACTAACCACTACACCACAATACTAACCACTACACCACCATACTAACCAATACACCACAATACTAACCACTACACCACCGTACTAACCACTACACCACCGTACTGACCACTACACCACCATACTAACCATTACACCACCGTACTAACCACTACACCACCATGCTAACCACTACACCACCATACTAACCACTACACCACCGTGCTAACCACTACACCACCGTGCTAACCACTACACCACCATACTAACCAATACACCACCATACTAACCACTACACCACCATACTACCCACTACACCACCGTACTGACCACTACACCACCATACTAACCATTACACCACCGTACTACCCACTACACCACCGTACTGACCACTACACCACCGTACTACCCACTACACCACCGTACTGACCACTACACCACCGTACTAACCATTACACCACCGTACTAACCACTACACCACCATGCTAACCACTACACCACCATACTAACCACTACACCACCGTACTAACCACTACACCACCGTGCTAACCACTACACCACCGTACTAACCACTACACCACCATGCTAACCACTACACCATCATACTAACCACTACACCACCGTACTACCCACTACACCACCGTACTGACCACTACACCACCGTACTAACCATTACACCACCGTACTAACCACTACACCACCGTACTACCCACTACACCACCGTACTGACCACTACACCACCGTACTAACCATTACACCACCGTACTAACCACTACACCACCGTACTAACCATTACACCACCATACTAACCACTACACCACAATACTAACCAATACACCACCATACTAACCACTACACCACCATACTAACCACTACACCACCTTACTAACCACTACACCACCATGCTAACCACTACACCACCTTACTAACCACTACACCACCGTACTAACCACTACACCACCTTACTAACCACTACACCACCGTACTAACCACTACACCACCGTACTAACCACTACACTACCATACTAACCACTACACCACCATACTAACCACTACACCACCGTACTAACCACTACACCACCGTGCTAACCACTACACCACCATACTAACCACTACACCACCGTACTAACCACTACACCACCGTACTAACCACTACACCACCGTACTAACCATTACACCACCATACTAACCACTACACCACAATACTAACCACTACACCACCATACTAACCACTACACCACCATACTACCCACTACACCACCTTACTAACCACTACACCACCATGCTAACCACTACACCACCTTACTAACCACTACACCACCGTACTAACCACTACACCACCTTACTAACCACTACACCACCGTACTAACCACTACACCACCGTACTAACCACTACACTACCATACTAACCACTACACCACCATACTAACCACTACACCACCATACTAAACACTACACCACAATACTAACCACTACACCACCATAACCAATACACCACAATACTAACCACTACACCACCGTACTACCCACTACACCACCGTACTGACCACTACACCACCATACTAACCATTACACCACCGTACTAACCACTACACCACCGTACTAACCACTACACCACCGTACTGACCACTACACCACCATACTAACCACTACACCACCATACTAACCAATACACCACAATACTAACCACTACACCACCGTACTAACCACTACACCACCGTACTGACCACTACACCACCATACTAACCATTACACCACCGTACTAACCACTACACCACCATGCTAACCACTACACCACCATACTAACCACTACACCACCATACTAACCACTACACCACCATAACCAATACACCACAATACTAACCACTACACCACCGTACTACCCACTACACCACCGTACTGACCACTACACCACCATACTAACCACTACACCACCATACTAACCACTACACCACCATAACCAATACACCACAATACTAACCACTACACCACCATACTAACCATTACACCACCGTACTAACCACTACACCACCGTACTAACCACTACACCACCGTACTGACCACTACACCACCATACTAACCACTACACCACCATACTAACCAATACACCACAATACTAACCACTACACCACCGTACTAACCACTACACCACCGTACTGACCACTACACCACCATACTAACCATTACACCACCGTACTAACCACTACACCACCATGCTAACCACTACACCACCATACTAACCACTACACCACCATACTAACCACTACACCACCATAACCAATACACCACAATACTAACCACTACACCACCGTACTACCCACTACACCACCGTACTGACCACTACACCACCATACTAACCATTACACCACCGTACTAACCACTACACCACCATGCTAACCACTACACCACCATACTAACCACTACACCACCGTACTAACCACTACACCACCGTGCTAACCACTACACCACCATACTAACCACTACACCACCGTGCTAACCACTACACCACCGTACTAACCACTACACCACCGTACTAACCACTACACCACCGTACTAACCATTACACCACCGTACTAACCACTACACCACAATACTAACCACTACACCACCATACTAACCACTACACCACCATACTAACCACTACACCACCTTACTAACCACTACACCACCATGCTAACCACTACACCACCTTACTAACCACTACACCACCGTACTAACCACTACACCACCTTACTAACCACTACACCACCGTACTAACCACTACACCACCGTACTAACCACTACACTACCATACTAACCACTACACCACCATACTAACCACTACACCACCATACTGACCACTACACCACCGTACTAACCACTACACCACCATACTGACCACTACACCACCGTACTAACCACTACATCACCGTACCGCCTGCATACGCCAGTCATGCCGCTGAATTCAATGCGGGACCATGTTAAATCTTGGGGACGGTGCAAAGGACCACTTAGTTGAAAAGTAATCTGGAATTGGTTGCAGTGATTGCAGGCGTTGCCATTGATTCCGCATTAGTGACTATCCATAGGACGCCTTGTCTTCTGGGAGTCATCTCGCCTCATCGGAAAGCACTTTGGATGGCCATTAATTGGGTTTTGTTGCAGTGAGCGAACAGAGAAGGCAGAGACTCTCGGCAGTCGACGCGGCTGCAAAAGTAATTATTTGATTGTAATGTGATGCAGGGACGGGAGGGACTCTGCCTCTGGCTCCGGGACGTCTCTTATCCATGTCCTTGCCTGAGAGTTTGAGCGCTGATTTGCATTTAAGCGTGGTCAGTGGTAGAGTCGGGTTTAAAGACACCGACTCGATGGCATTCAGCGAGGCGTGTAGTTACTGGCTGAGAGAGCGAGCGATCGCTATTAACAGAGGCCGGGAGGTGAGGGTGAGAGAGAGTAAGAGAGAGAGAGAGAGAGAGAGAGGGGAAGAAGGAAACACAGGTAGTGATGCATGATGCCATGCGACGGATAAACTATGCAAGCCTGGTGTTGGAAAAGTGCCTTGGGTGTAGCTGATAGATCACTGTCAGGTGAACATGCCCGTCATCAATCTTTACCTGGAGAAAAATATCAATCAGACACTCGTCCTGGCCCTTATTCATCACCGCTACATAAAAAAAGAGTGCTGGTTTGAATGACAAGCAAACTACTTCACGTCTCCTTCATGTCAAGCAGTAATTTGACTATGACTGACGCTGCAGCGACAAGTATTCATGCGCTACTGCCTTATTTAGATCTTGAGTGACGCCCCATTCTTAATCCATAGGGTTTAATATGATGTCGGCCCAACCTTTGCAGCTATAACAGCTTCAGCTCTTCTGGGAAGGCTCTCCACACGGTTTAGGAGAGTGTTTAAGGGAATGTTTGACCGTTCCTCCAGGAGACCATCTGTGAGGTCAGACGCTGATGTTGGACGAGAAGTTTTCCTCTAATTCGTCCCAAAGGTGTTCTATCAGGTTGAGGTCAGGACTGTGCAGGCCAGTCAAGTTCTTCCACACCAAACTCGCTCCTCCGTGTCTTTATGGAGCTGCTTTGTGCTCTGGTGGGCAGTCATGTTGGAACAGGAAGGGGCCGTCCCCAAAAAGTTGGGAGAATGAAATTGTCCAAAGTCTTTTGGTCTGCTGAAGCATTAAGAGTTCCTTTTTACTGGAACTAAGGGGCCAAGCCCACCTCCTATAAAACAACCCCACATCATAATCCCCCCTCAACCAAATTTTACACTCGGCACTATGCAGTCAGATAAGTACCGTTCTCCTGGCAACCGCCAAACCCAGACTGCATGATTGGCCACTCCAGAGTCCAGTGGCGGCATTCTTTACACCACTGCATCTGAACAATTGCATTGCTTGATGATGCAAGGCTTGGATGCAGCTGCTCGGCCATGAAGACCCATTCCATGAAGCTCTCTATGCTCTGTTCTTGAGCTGATCTGAAGGCCACATGAAGTTTGGAGGTCTGTAGTGATTGACTCTGTAGAAAGTTGGTGACCTCTGTGCTCTATGCTCCTCAGCATCCGCTGACCCGCTTTGTCACTGTGCGTGGCTACCACTTGGTGGCTGAGCTGCTGTCGTTCTCAATCACCACTGACAGTCCACTGTGGAATATTTAGTAGTGAGGAAACTTCACCACTGGACTTGTTGCACTGGTGGCGTCCTATCACGGTACCACGCTGGAGGTCACTGAGCTCCTGAGAGTGACCCATTCTTTCACTAATGTGTTTAGAAGCAGTCTGCATGGACAGGAGAGCTGGCTGGTGATGCTGGGGAGGAGGCCCTGATGATCAGTCCTTCAACAGCGTTCAACAGACAGGAGGACAGTCATTACCTCAGGAGGAGTAAAGAGAGAAAGTTAGTTGGGCTCAGGAGTAAGACTGTAGAGAATATGAATATTCAGAATTTTAGAGTGTGGCTGGCGACTCCGGCAGATCTAACTATAACAGCCTAAACTAAAAGGAGAGAACCAGAAGGTAACATGGACATGAGACCACCCTGAGACACTGGGATCCCCCACCACTACTAACCACTACACCACCATACTAACGACTACACCACCATACTAACCACTACACCACCATACTAACTACTACACCACCGTACTAACCACTACACCACCATACTAACCACTACACCATCATACTAACCACTACACCACCGTACTAACCACTACACCACCATACTAACCACTACACCACCATACTAACCACTACACCACCGTACTAACCACTACACCACCATACTAACCACTACACCACCGTACTAACCACTACACCACCATACTAACCACTACACCACCATACTAACCACTACACCACCGTACTAACCACTACATCACCATACTAACCACTACACCACCGTACTAACCACTACACCACCATACTAACCACTACACCACCATACTAACCACTACACCACCGTACTAACCACTACACCACCGTACTAACCACTACACCACCGTACTAACCACTACACCACCGTACTAACCACTACACCACCGTACTAACCACTACACCACCATACTAACCACTACTGTAGAGAATATGAATACTCAAAAGTGTGGCTGGTGACTCCGTCAGATCTAACTATAACAGCCTAAACTAAAAGGAGAGAACCAGAAGGTAACATGGACATGAGACCACCCTGAGACACTGGGATGCCGTCCACTCTACCGTCAACAAACCTTTGTGATCGCATGAAGTGGTGGGACAACAGCACCAACATCTCAGTTTACCATAAACCTCTGTGTTGATGTCTGTGTTGTGTGTAGCTTGTGGATTGCTGGTGGTTGTGTCCATGGCTTTGACTCCTCACACAGATAGTCAGAGATTCACATATTTTTGGAACTAATAGGCATAAAAGATTGGACCATTTTCATAATAAATAAATGAGCAAGTATAATATTGTGGTCTTATTTGTATAACAGGGTTTTCAAGCACCGCTATGTTTTCTTTTATGTTTGGACAGTCATCATTTTATTGCATTAGTATTTCAATGCAAAACATCTTCAAGTGTCATTGGGACCCATTTCAGCATTTGGACTACCAGACGGCAGCTATGTCTGCAGCTGAGACGCAGAAGCTTTTTTTTTTTTTTTTTTTTTTTTTTTTTTTTGGAGACGCCGGCGAGACTTTGTGGCTTGTCGCTTTTTGTGAGTCACCCTAGATCTGAGTCTGACTTCTCTCTTGTGAAACTCCTCACCGCAGTAACTTCAGTACGTGGCGTTTGGAGTCGAGCCTTATACGGATAGAATCCTGAGCCTTGATGGCGGAGCGATCATGCCAAAGATACCGGAATGCACCAGCCGGATATTCCACTACAGAAAAAATACACTTTTGTTGAGGGGGGTGTTGGGGGGGGTTGCAGCAGCTTCCCACTTGTGCTGTAACGTCTGAGTAATGTGTTGTAATGTCTGAAAGAGTTATTTTGAGGGGAAAAAAAATATCTCCCGCCTGATCTGTCCCTGTGGCATAAAGCCTCAAAGAATTTCTCTTTTGTGCCGAAGCCTCAGAGAACTTCTTCAGTGCTGTCACTCAACGGTTTTCTTACCACTGCAGCTGAAAAGATTCCACTGCATTTGATTCTGTAATGAGACTGCATTGGTTTTGATATACAGTTTGTGATGGTTGGAATTGAGGCTAGAAGCCTACGCCAAGTCCTTTCCCAGACATTCACAAGTCCCATTAATACTTGAATACATCTATATATATATATATATATATATATATATATATATATATATATATATATATATATATATATATATATATATATATATAGGTAATTCAAAACAATCATTTTAGGCATTAAAAAGGTCAATAATTGCATCACCAATTTTTGGCCTTGTCCCCAGACTTTACAACTTCTGTGCTCGAATAAAATACTAAAAAGTGATCAATTTATAAAAAAGATCACAACATGAGTTTCATATAAACTTAAAAAGAAACTAAAGGTACTGTTTACTTTCATATTTGTACCTATACATATTTCTGAGCAATATATTATCATCACCAACATTATCGTCATTACCGTAACAGTGTATGACTTCTGCAGGGAACTATTTAAAGGTAGCACTTGTTTATGTTGTAACCATGGAAACAAAGACTCACAAGGGAGCACATGTCAGCCATGAGTGAGGAGTGAGATGTTAATGTGTGTAAATAGGAGTGACTGAATGGTGTACTGCTCCTGATCATAGATTACATTTATTCAGAGTCATTACCGTTTACATCAGTACGGCAGTTATTTATTATTTATTATTATTTATTTATTTACAACTAAACATAACATTTACACATTATTTATTTATTTATTTATTTATAACTAAACATTACATTTACACATTATTTATTTATTTACAACTAAACATTACATTTACACATTATTTATTTATTTATTTACAACAAAACATTACATTTACACACTATTTATTTATTTACAACTAAACATTACTATACACATTATTTATTTACAACTAAACATTACATTTACACATTATTTATTGATTTATTTATTTATTTACAACTTAACATTACATTTACACATTTATTTATTTACAACTAAACATTACTATACACATTATTTATTTACAACTAAACATTATATTTACACATTATTTATTGATTTATTTATTTATTTATTTATTTACAACTTAACATTACATTTGCACATTATTTATTTATTTACAACTAAACATTACATTTACACATTATTTACTTATTTACAACTAAACTTTACATTTACACATTATTTATTTATTTACAACTAAACTTTACATTTACACATTATTTATTTATTTACAACTAAACATTACATTTACACGTTATTTATTTATAACTAAACATTACATTTACACATTATTTATTTATTTATAACTAAACATTACATTTACACATTATTTATTTATTTACAACAAAACATTACATTTACACATTATTTATTTATTCATGTGGATTTAAAGAGCATCTTGTACTAGCTGTTAACTAGCTTTAGCAAATCCATGGCCGAGCTAGTTTTTTTCTTAAAAAAGTGAAAAATTGTCATTACCGCAACACGTCATTACCAACACATAACCTGTTGAGATGGTAATGACATTTGTTGATGGTAATGACAGGTTTTCAGTTTCACCATCAGTATCTTTTAAATTATTTAGAAATTAAATAGAATTAAGTCTAACAGTGTGATATTTATTTATTATGAAATTCTAGTGAAATGCATTACTTTATAAAACTAAAAATTACAAAAGTTAAGATGGCATATATATATATATATATATATATATATATATATATATATATATATATGGTGCCATCTTTAAAGCCACCATATTGGATCAGGGGCAAGGTTTTCCAATGGGATGGCGTTTGCAACAACAGCCACATTGAACTACATGTTAAGTGTGCTGGTGCTGAACACAGATTTGAAGGCACAGTTCAGTTGAACATGTTCAGTGTGGCTGTTGTTGCAGCTTTATATGTTAATAACATTTGAACCACAAGAGATATTTAAAATCTGATTGACTCAATCAACTTCTAACCACCTTCCCATCAGAAAAACCTGCCCTTGATTCAATATGGCGGCTTCCAAGATTTCTAGCCAGAATGTTATTATATATTATTATGTTATTATATTTACATTTACATTTATTATATATCATCACTGTCTAAAGAATCTCCATTAATCTCCACTTTGATTTTTCTATATCATTTGAACCCGACCGCTGCTGTTTATACTCACTGAAAGATTAATGATGAATGGACCAATATAAATGCTATTATTTGGACGGTGATGATAGGTTAAAAACATTTTTATGACCCCTAATAGATCAACATATTTAAAAAATGTACAACTTCATTTTATATGCAGCCAATTTAAAAATATATGCTTATGTTCTCAGTTATTAATTTTTTTTTATTTAAAAATTCTTTTAAAATCTAATTTACCACACTTAAACATTGTTGGATCAACTTAATAATATCAGCCTTTGGCAGAAATTTTAATTTTGGGGAATTTTTGGAGTGCCCCTAATCCCCCCATGCAGCCCACAATGGACATTCCATTTTGAAGGACCCCATCTTGACACAAAGGTACATCTGGAGATTACCAAGAATAGAACCCCAGAGTACCTGTGTGCTGTATCAAGCATCAACCTGCATCTACTCAGAGACTCCCAAGTAGGTCAACAAACTGGGACAGGTCTCTACTTTGGTACTGGTAGGTTCTGTTACCAGGAATTTAAGTCTCAGCAATATGGTTGCCATCCAGGAGTTCACAAGAGCGTAATGGGCCATTGTCTCATTGCATGAGAAGGTTCAGTTCCTCCACCTTTATCCGTGTACGTTGATACAGTTATATAAAAAACAAAGACTTTGCTTCTCAGCTTACAGGGGATGCACGCTAGCAGGTGGGCAATATAGAATATAAAATACTTTAAGATTAAATTACATACTATATGCAACACAATAATAATATTGGGCTCCCTGGTGGAACAACCCTGCTATTGATGGCCCTGGAGACCCAACCATAACATTTCATGGGAAGAGAATTGTCCACTATCTTTGGGTGGGTAGGATCATGCACTCCACATCATGCCATCCAGGCTGTCCAAAGGTGGTTCAACAACCACAGTTCGGTATCACATATAATGTTTAATGAAAAAGCTCTATTTAGTTTATGAATATAATGACCCTGGCAACATATATATATATATATATATATATATATATATATATATATATATATATATATATATATATATATATATATATATATATATATATGGGTTTTATCTGGGCTGTATGGGTTTTATGTGGACTTACAGTGGCTTTTTGACTGATGATACATGGGCTCAAGTTGGCTTATAACTTTGTGTCCTATTTAAGCTATAACTTTGAGTTCTAGTTGGGTTGTAACTCTGGGGCCCAGTTGGGTTATAACTTTGGGTCCCAGTTGGCTTATAACTTTGGGTCCTATTTAAGCTATAACTTTGAGTCCTAGTTGGGTTGTAACTCTGGGGCACAGTTAGGTTATAACTTTGGGTCTCAGTTGGGTTATAACTTTGGGTCCTATTTAAGTTATAACTTTGAGTCCTAGTTAGGTTGTATCTCTGTGGCCCAGTTGGGTTATAACTATGGGTCCCAGTTGCGTTTTAATTTGGGTCCCTGTTAAGTTATAAATTTAAGCTCCAGTTGTATTATACATTTGAGTCCTAGTTGGGTTATAACTTTGGGTCCTATTTAAGTTATAACTTTGAGTTCTAGTTGGGTTGCAACTCTGGGGCCCAGTTGGGTTATAACTCTGGGTCTCAGTTGAGTTATAACTTTGTGTCCTATTTTGGTTTTAACTTTGAGTCCTAGTGGGGTAGTAACTCTGGGGCCCAATTGGGTTATAACCTTGGGTCCCAGTTGGCTTATAACTTTCGGCCCCAATTGCATTATAACTTTGGGTCCCAGTTAGCTTATAACTTTGGGTCCTAGTTGGCTTATAACTTTGGGCCCCAATTGCATTATAACTTTGGGTCCCAGTTAGCTTATAACTTTGGGTCCTATTTAAGTTATAACTTTGAGTCCTAGTTGGATTGTAACTCTGGGGCCCAGTTGGGTTATTACTTTGGGCCCCAATTGCATTACAGCTTTGGGTCCCAGTTAGCTTATACCTTTGGGTCCATGTTGGGTTATAACTTTGGGCCCCAGTTGGCCCCACACTGCAGCACTAACCAGCCCCACAGCCCAGCACAGAACAGCATGACTAACACATGTACACATCGTTAAATAAACCACAACAGCCTATTCATAATTTAAAAGCCTCTATTAGTGGGAGTCCAGTGTCTTCCACTGTCGCACAGACAATAGCATCATCTTGCTCACTCCTAGCTGGTAGCTATTGCCTGTTATTGCATGGGACCGGCAGAGTGGTAGGACTGTCAAACTGGAAGAAAATTGAACAAATTCTTGTTTTAAATAAAGGAATAGTTAGCATCAGTACAAGGTGGACACTGGAGTTCTGCTGCTCTCAACTGAAGGACTTTAAATTGGGTTGAATGTCATTTTTTATTATTGTACTAAGACTTTAACTCCCAAACTCTGCAAACAGAACTGGGAAAAATAGACAGACCAGTTAAGATATTATAGTTCTGTGAATCAGAACTGACAGCAAGAAAAATGTATCACTGATATATAGTAGTTTGTTGGCTTTTCTATGGAGATCCTGGACAGTAAACAGTTAGTAAGATAATACAATAAAAAAACAGACCCCTGCCTGTTCCAGCATGACTGCCCACCAGTGCACAAAGCACTCCATAAAGACATGGAGGAGTGAGTTTGGTGTGAAAGAACTTGACTGGCCTGCAAAGAGTCCTGACCTCAACCTGATAGAACACCTTTGGGATGAATTAGAGCTGAGACCGCGAGCCAGGCCCTCTTTTGGCAATGTAGTGTATTTTTCTCAGTTTAAATAAACCTTTAAGGTCAACAAACCAAGACCCTTCCTGCAATATCTTGGTGGTCCACACATATTTTTTCAACTCATTCAATTTATAGAAATTGCAGGTCAACTAATCCCTAAAATCTATTTAAAAATTTATTATTTAATCCATTCAAATCATTTGACTTACAGAGAGACAAAGTTAGTATCTTTAGTATGAAAATGATAAGATATACTGAAACGATGAAGCTAATTTGCCAGAGAGGGCATGTAGAATGAAAATAAAATCAGGCCTAGGATAGACCCTTGCGGAACCCAGCAAGAAAGATCAGAGCATGAGGACGTTCCATCTTCAATAGACACCACTTTTGGGGTGGGGGGGGGGGGTGGGGGGGGGGGGGTTGGATAATATAATGAAAACCAATCTAGCATATATATATATATGTATATATCATGAACAGTATCAAAAGCTGCATTAATATCTAATACACCTCTCTAGAATTCTCAGACACAGCCATCTACATACTACGTTTCTGGATCTTCTCAATGATACAGTTTGCATCTAGACCACCTAGAAGGTTTTTTGTTTGTAATACATAATCCAAAATAAACAAAACCATTTTTTTACTTTAAAAATAGGCTGCACTGTTACCAACTCAAAACAAGCTGTACTCTACTGAGTATTTTCTAATAGTAATACATTTACTTCGTCTCAAGTACTTTAGTGAGAAAAGGATCTCCTTGTACTCCTTGAACTCACATTTCAGCCCTTCACTATTTTCACTCATTTCTCAGTTTATTTCCATCCTGTTTTACTGTTGACGGGACATCTGTGCTGCTCTGTGACGCTGTAACGTTTTATTTTATATTTTATAATAATAAAAAAATTAAAAATCGACTCAAACTTCAGCTCCTGATAGATGCTGGATTTACCTAGAAGTTCCAGTGCAGTTCTACAGTAAAGCGTTTATGATTAGATACAAATACATTGAATAGAATTTGGAAGAAACCCAAGGTGAACACCAAATCCCTGCTTTAGCGTCGGACCAACCACACACTGAACAACAAGCTGTTCAAACAATTAGCAAATGTTGTTTAACCTACAGCCTCCAAACTGCCTGTACTCACTCAGAGCAGATCCCCAAACACTAATCCACACACATACTGACCTGCACTCCTCTGTTTGTTGTCTATGTGCAATCATTTACTTTTCTAGTTATTATTATTATTATTATTATTATTATTATTATTATTATTATTATTATTATTCATCTGAAATACGGGGAACAAACACTTCTTTCATCCCTGTATATTCCTCTGATGTACTGCCTGCAAGGCCGGACCGGCATTAGTTACTTCTTTATCTTGCATCTGATTTACGGCTGTACGTTTTCCCAGCAGCAGGAAGTCCGCTCTTCCAAATACGAAGGTCAACAACCTCTTAGGACGTTTTCACACCTGCACTAGTGAGTCCGGTTAAACGGACTCTGGTTTGTTTGGTGTGGTTCCTTTTGGCAGGTGTTAAAAAAACAGTAATCACTCGGGTGTGGACCAAAACAACCGCACCGAGACCCTCGAGAGGAGGTGGTCTCAGTCCGGTTCCAAACAAACTCTGGAGCAGTTAGTTTGTGGTGAGAACGTGATCCGACCTCGATCTGACCCAAGTATTAGGTGTGCTCCACAAGTTTGATCTAAACATCTCCTGCAGCCAGGTGTGCTTTGCATTATGGGATGCAGCAGATGGCGTAAACAGAGAACTGGAGAACTGGAGCAGCTAACAGGGCGAGGACAATGAAGCGAGGTCTCTCTTGGACTAGCATTGAGGGACGTTGTCTACTTGTTGTTTGGAGTGAGCTGGGTGGTCTGCAGGTGGACTGTAGTTTGGTATATTATCAGATTATTATTACAGCTATGAACAGATGCTGTCTCTGCCGCTGCTCCGTGATACGCTCTACAAGAAATGTGCAGTAGTTTGGGAAAACCGGATCTTCTTCCTGTGTTTACTTTCTCGCTCACACGCCAGATAGCTCTGACCAATCAGAGGAGACGACGTGCTCATGTGGTTTGTTGGGGAGCATTTTGGTGTGTTTAGGTTTTTGTCTCTGTGGAAACAAACTTAACCGAGGAGGAAACGCTCCAAGTGAACAAACTCATTAACTGATCTGGACCAGAGAAACAACTACAGGTGTGAAAACTGTAGGAAAGTATCTCAGTAGGAAAGTTCTCGGTGGACGGGAGGCTAGTTTTTTCTTCGCCAGACAAATTAGATCTCAATCCCCTTTTGTCTTGTTTGGACTGGTCTTCCGTCTTGCATGCGCGAGCGTTCACAGTTTGTCCCTTTTCCGTAATCCCACGAGGGCCCGCCTTGAATGATATTTTTTCATAAAAAGCCAAACGTTTCATAAGCTGCAGGGCTCGGATTATAAATCCGTTTCGAAATCCCAGCGGATTGACGGGCCAAACATATTTGTTTGTTTTCCCTCCGGAGGCCGACGCCGGATTAGCCAAACTCAAACAAGCTGCGCCAGAAGCCAGAGTAGATTCCAATCTCTGCTGGATGCCGTGGACCAAAGTTGGGAAGGCTGAAGAGTACCTAGGATACCCTCGGTCCACGTTCAAGAGAGTTCGGCCGGAGGATTAGTCCCTGAGGGAGCAATTTGGAGCAGCTAAGGTGTATCTCTGTATCATCGAGGTTGGGAGATGTCGGACCTTTGCTTTAACCTGCCGTCAGCTAAACGCTTGTTAGCCCTGGCAGATGTAGCCGGGATGGCCACTGTTCCGTGTCACTGCGTGCCGGTAGTCAACTCCCGGCGCAAGCTATCTCCGGCTCTCTCGCGCTCTTCCTCTCCTTCTCTCCCCATTACCTGCCACCGCTCTGCAGGAGCAGATTTTTCTCACTTCATTTCATTCACTTAGCCTTAATTTCGGCCAATCGCTGACAGGAGAGGAGCTGCGGCGCCTACTCACCTGGCAAACTCTCCAAATCCAACCTGACCTAAAACCCTGTCCCAGCCAGGAACCACTGTACAATCTCTATACAGCATTTCCTTCCACAGTCCTAATACACTCACATTCACACCTATACACAGAGTTCACCTGTACACAGGTAGGTGCAGGTAGTGTTATAGGTTACCTGTACACAGGTAGGTGAAGGTAGTGTTACAGTTTACCTGTACACAGGTAGGTGAAGGTAGTGTTACAGTTTACCTGTACACAGGTAGGTGAAGGTAGTGTTACAGTTTACCTGTACACAGGTAGGTGAAGGTAGTGTTACAGTTTATCTGTACACAGGTAGGTGAAGGTAGTGTTACAGTTTACCTGTACACAGGTAGGTGAAGGTAGTGTTACAGTTTATCTGTACACAGGTAGGTGAAGGTAGTGTTACAGTTTACCTGAACACAGGTAGGTGAAGGTGGTGATACAGTTTACCTGTACACAGGTAGGTGAAGGTAGTGTTACAGTTTACCTGTACACAGGTAGGTGAAGGTAGTGTTACAGTTTATCTGTACACAGGTAGGTGAAGGTAGTGCTACAGTTTACCTGAACACAGGTAGGTGAAGGTGTTAAGTGGTACTACAGTGACTCACTATCACCTCTTCAGGTACAAAGTGGTACTACAGTGACTCACTACCACCTCTTCAGGTACAAAGTGGTTCTACTGTGACTCACTACCACCTCTTCAGGTACAAAGTGGTACTACAGTGACTCACTATCACCTCTTCAGGTTCAAAGTGGTACTACAGTGACTCACTATCACCTCTTCAGGTACAAAGTGGTACTACAGTGACTCACTACCACCTCTTCAGGTACAAAGTGGTACTACAGTGACTCACTATCACCTCTTCAGGTACAAAGTGGTACTACAGTGACTCACTATCACCTCTTCAGGTACAAAGTGGTACTACAGTGACTCACTATTACCTCTTCAGGTTCAAAGTGGTACTACAGTGACTCACTACCACCTCTTCAGGTACAAAGTGGTACTACAGTGACTCACTATCACCTCTTCAGGTACAAAGTGGTACTACAGTGACTCACTATTACCTCTTCAGGTACAAAGTGGTTCTACAGTGACTCACTACCACCTCTTCAGGTTCAAAGTGGTACTACAGTGACTCACTATCACCTCTTCAGGTACAAAGTGGTACTACAGTGACTCACTATTACCTCTTCAGGTACAAAGTGGTTCTACAGTGACTCACTATTACCTCTTCAGGTTCAAAGTGGTACTACAGTGACTCACTACCACCTCTTCAGGTACAAAGTGGTACTACAGTGACTCACTATCACCTCTTCAGGTACAAAGTGGTACTACAGTGACTCACTATTACCTCTTCAGGTACAAAGTGGTTCTACAGTGACTCACTACCACCTCTTCAGGTACAAAGTTGAACTACAGTGTCTTACTACCACCTCTTCAGGTACAAAGTGGTACTACAGTGACTCACTATCACCTCTTCAGGTACAAAGTGGTTCTACAGTGACTCACTACCACCTCTTCAGGTACAAAGTTGAACTACAGTGTCTTACTACCACCTCTTCAGGTTCAAAGTGGTACTACAGTGACTCACTATCACCTCTTCAGGTACAAAGTGGTACTACAGTGGCTCACTACCACCTCTTCAGGTACAAAGTGGTACTACAGTGACTCACTACCACCTCTTCAGGTACAAAGTGGTACTACAGTGACTCACTATCACCTCTTCAGGTACAAAGTGGTACTACAGTGACTCACTATTACCTCTTCAGGTACAAAGTGGTTCTACAGTGACTCACTACCACCTCTTCAGGTACAAAGTGGTACTACAGTGACTCACTATCACCTCTTCAGGTACAAAGTGGTACTACAGTGACTCACTACCACCTCTTCAGGTACAAAGTGGAACTACAGTGTCTTACTACCACCTCTTCAGGTTCAAAGTGGTACTACAGTGACTCACTACCACCTCTTCAGGTACAAAGTGGTACTACAGTGGCTCACTACCACCTCTTCAGGTACAAAGTGGTACTACAGTGACTCACTATCACCTCTTTAGGTATAAAGTACTACAACAGTGACTCTCTATTCCTCTTCAGGTACAAAGTGGTATTACAAGGCAAGACGGGTCAGACAAATTTATGGGGACATATATTTCATGTTATTACATTAATTGGAAATATCCAAGTTCCAGTCTGCCAACCAAATGGCCAGTATGTGGCCAACAGAAAGAGGTTGGGAGACAAACAGACAAAGTGTTTCTCTTTAAGTGTGTCTTCTATGACTTTGCTAACAGAAGACTTTGTGGTGCTTTTTTTCAGTTTCCACTTGTCAACGTGTCGCCAAGGTATTATGGGACATAGAGCAGACGTGTTTAGACTATAGTTTAATATAGTTCAATTCAACTTCTCCCGAAAGTGGCTGCTCTGTCATCTAACGAGACCTTCCGTGAATTCAATCTTTCCCGTCTCTCCCGAAATCTTATTATTTTGTTCCTCTAATCTTTCCGACGCCACGCTCGCTGCAAAGGTATGACTCTCCCGTTTGTTCTCGGCTCGGATGCGAAGTTGCGAAGATTCAGGCTCTCGCGTCACATCCTTACCTGCTTTCCATCGTTTGCGCGTGGGGCTGTTTTTTCTGAGAGTTGTTTGTTCTGCTCCGGGGACCCTGCCGAAGGCCCCGCGAACGTATTCCAAAGCACAGCGAGGAACAAAAAAGCGTGCGCTGACAGGGATTCTCTTAGATTAGGTAAAAAAAGAAAAAAACAGCTGTTGTTATGGTTACAAGTTATAAATAGAGCACACAGGTGACAGGGGAGCTGGGAATGAAGGAGGAAGCACAAGGCTGCAACGCATCCCACAATTCTCAGCCTTCTCCAAACAAGCCCTCCCGGACGGGGTTATTTATGCATATTAGTGTGACCTCATTGTCTCAGTTAATTAGACTTATTAATCACTCCTAACGTGGCTGAACTGGTTTACGGAGGGGCCCAGTCTTCGAACGAGGGGTTGGCGGTGTACGTAGCCATTGTATATGTGAGCATGATGAAGTTTTCCGTAATCCCTGCTCGCCGCTTCCTCCTGCTCATGCCTGGCATTTGTGTCAGGCACATTGTTCCGTGGCTCCGCACGCCGTTCTCACAAGGGCAGCCGCAATTAGAGGCAGCTCGAGGTTTAATGAAGAGGCGCCGGCTCGTCGGCAGCCGCCACCGCGGCGCTTGAGACATCGCCCGCGGCTGCGACTTCAAAGCTGCTGATATGGCTGCGCAGGGGAAGGCTGAGAGCAGATAACAGCCCGCGCCTCTCTTGTCTCTCTTTTGATACCAGGCTCTCCGGCAGAGGCCTTGGCTTCTATGGGGGGTCACCGGGGGGAGGGAGGGGATGGTATGGAAATGGCTCCCCTCGTCCTTGTGGAAGTAAGTAAGTGGCTGATTCTTCAATTAGGGGAACTTTTATGTCCCTAGGTTATAAATTTGTGTTAAAAATGACTTTATTGTAATAAACAAATATTTTTGGTATTAAATATATAAATCATTACATAACCAAAAAAAAATTACACACCAAAATAATTATGATTTCCATTTTATATAATGATTTAAACATCAATATTTTGCTACTTTGGCCTTGTCCCCAGACTTTAAAACTTCTGTGTCCCAATAAAATACTAAAAAGTAATGAATTTCTGAAAAAGATCACAATATGAGTTTCATAAAAACTTAAAAAGAAACTAAATGTACTGTTTACTTTCATATTTGTACCTATGCATATTTCTGAGCAATATATTATCATCCCCAACATTATCGTCATTACCGCAACAGTGTATGACTTCTGCAGGGAACTATTTGAAGGTAGCACTTGTTTATGTTGTAACCATGGAAACAAAGAGTCACATTACAACTAAACATTACATTTACATCTTATTTATTTATTTACAACTAAACATTACATTTACACATTATTTATTTATTTATTTACAACTAAACATTACATTTACACATTATTTATTCATTTCTTAAAACTAAACATTACATTTACACATTATTTATTCATTTCTTTAAAACAAAACATTACATTTACACATTATTTATTTATTTATAACTAAACATTACATTTACACATTATTTATTTATTTATAACTAAACATTACATTTACACATAATTTATTTATTTCTTTAAAACAAAACATTACATTTACACATTATTTATTTATTTATAACTAAACATTAAATTTACACATTATTTATTTATTTATTTATAACAAAACATTACATTTACACATTATTTATTTATTTATTTACAACTAAACATTACATTTACACATTATTTATTTATTTATAACAAAACATTACATTTACACATTATTTATTTATTTATTTACAACTAAACATTACATTTACACATTATTTATTTATTTATTTTTTTTATAACAAAACATTACATTTACACATTATTTATTTATTTATTTACAACTAAACATTACATTTACACATTATTTATTCATTTATTTATTTTTAACAAAACATTACATTTACACATTATTTATTATTAATGACAGGTTTTCAATGTCAACATCAGTATCTTTTAAATTATGTAGAAATTAAATTTATTTATAATGAAATTCAAGTGAAATGCATTACTTTATAAAACTAAGATAGCAAAAACAGCCCATAATTGAAGAATCACCCACGTATATCAGAGGATGAAACAATGCATGAACTGATATTATTTCAAATGAACTAAATGATTTGTGTCCACATTTTGTGTCATGTGGCACAACTGATAACAGAGGACTTTTATTTTGCTTTAAAAACAATGCCAAGTAGACGTATCTCGAAAAATGAAAAACAAAATAGTCATATTCGAGTCGTGGTTAGGCTGGTTGGGTCAGCTTGCCATGTCATGTGGTGTGATTTCCGTAGAAAAACCATAAAAAGTGTTTATTAAGTAAAGTGAGTCAAGTTTATTTATATAGCTCTTTTTACAACAATGTTGTCTCAAAGCAGTTTTACAGAGTTTTGAAAACAGTTATAACATATATATCCTCCAGTGAGCAAACCAGAGGCAACAGTGGCAAGAACACCTCCCTCAGACTGGAGGAAGAAACCTTGGGAGAAACCAGACTCACAAGGGGAGACCCATCCTCCTCTGATCAAACAGTACTTACAGTTTAATAAACTAAACACCAAAGAACAGAGAAATCTGGATAGCAAAGCTTTAGAAGCTGCACAGGTAGAGGCAGTCTCTGACTGAGGCAGTCTCTGACTGAGGCAGTCTCTGACTGAGGCAGTCTCTGACTGAGGCAGTCTCTGACTGAGGCAGTCTCTGATGAGTCTTTATGTAAAGTGGGCGTGAGCTGAAACAGTCCCATCCTATCTCAATGCTGGTGCATCTGGATGGTGTTCAGTGATGTAACTGAGGGTGTAGCAGTTGACACAGATGGACAGGTGAGCTGGCTGGTGATGGTGAGGAGGAGGCCCTGATGGTCAGTCCTTCAACAGCGTTCAACAGATGGGAGGACAGTCATTACCTCAGGAAGAGTAAAGAGAAAGAGTTAGTTGGGCTCAGGAGTAAGACTGCAGAGAATATGAATATTCAGAATTTTAGAGTGGGGCTGGCGACTCCAGCAGATCTAACTATAACAGCCTAAACTAAAAGGAGAGAACCAGAAGGTAACATGGACATGAGACCACCCTGAGACACTGGGATCCCCCCCACTCCACCGTCAACAAACCTGTGTGATCGCATGAAGTGGTGGGACAACAGCAGCAACATCTCTTAAATAACTCCCCCACTCATCATCAAGGAATTACTTGAAAACCAAGTCCATTCTTCTGTCTTTCTGGATGAAGTGGTCGATGGCAGGGTCATGCAACTGATCCTCTACTTCTAAACCCATTAACAGTTCTTTCTCAGTGGAGATCAATGCCCAGTCTGACAATCGGGTCTGTCCAGTCGTGTTCCCAGATCGAGCCTGTCATCCAGGGGTCTCTGCGTAACTGCTGGAGCTGAAATGCCTCTTCAAATGAAGCTCTGGTGTAGGTCATCCTTTGCTGATGAACTTCTCATTAAAAGTTCATCTAGTAAACGGCTTGGATCACAGATCTGTGTGTCCTCCTCTGTAGCGCTAGTGCTAGCTTCGGCTTCCATCGTTACTCAGCGAACTAGCTAGCGGTGGTAGCCTAGCGCTAGCTAACTGTTTCTCCAGCTAGCATCGCCACAGTGGGCGGAAATAATCATACGGTTAAGCCCCGCCCACTTAGAGGGAAGATATGATTGGTCAGTTTACTGTTATTTGAAATTGGTATGGTGCTGAATTAGAACTGCCTGGCCCCCTCTGTACATGAACAGCGGGACCACCAATCACCAACATAATGTGGAGGCATCACAGTCCTTATAGGGGGAGACACAGACTCACAGGCTTCCACTTAACCCTTCACACTCCAACACAGAGTGAATAGACACGTTTGAATAATTTATTAGTATATTTTTGTAATTGTTTAGATGTTGATTGTCAAACTGTAAGTAGATAAAATAAAATTTTATATATATATATATATATATATAAATAAATATATATATGTGTGTGTGTGTGTGTGTGTGTGTGTTAAGAATATTTTAGGCCCTCTGAGAGGGCGTAGAGGGACATGATGGTTCCCCCCTGCCATCCAGTATACTTGCTGTCTCCCATCAGATGCCCTCTTACAATAATCGTGAAATTAAACAATTCACACTCACAATTTAAGGTGAACATAAACTTATGTGGGACTGAACTTAGACCTCACAGCCCCCGTAGGGTGACACGAGAGTGGGTGTCCATTATCAGAGTAGCGATGTGATGGCAGCGACGGTGGGTGGTGTGATGAAATGAGACCATGTGAGGATTGCCCCCCCCAACACCACCCACCAACCATTTGATTATTCTTTTTTTCCCGCTCCCAGCAGACGCCTGGTTAAAATCCATAACCGGCACCCTTCCCCCCCACCACACCCCACCCACACTTTGTGTGTGAGTGTGTGTCTCAGCACACAGCCTGACAGAGAAGGTTTTTTTTTCTAGAAGAGAACGCGCCCCGCATCCCACCACAAGCTCTCGGGACGGATCCGTGTTTCGATTATTCAATCAGCCTCCGTGCAGCTCTGGCCTGGAGAAGAAGAAGAAGAAGAAAAAAAAAAGCTTGTAATTTGCAAAGGCGCTCTTCCTCTCGCAGCTCCAATGTTCTTGTATCTGTTACATCAAATGTCCCCAGTGAGACAGGTTACGTAAGCAGTCGAATTCGAATTCGCTCGCCCTCTGCTCCGACGGAGCTCTCTCCGAAACGCACAAGGTTTCCTTTGAGCTGTGAATCCGCGTTCGCCGCTGTGAAGGTGGGGTGATGGGAGCTGTCAGCTTGAAAGCCAGCGCTGTGTTCTGCGCACTGGATGGTACAGTAAGAGAAGATGAAGGTGGAGGTTTTTTTTGGGGGGGGGTGGGTGGGTTTGCTTATGGACGTCTCTTACTGCTCCAGAGACGTCGTGCATGTCCAGTGCGAGTCAAATCATCCATAAGCTGCACGATATCTCAAAATATGATGGCTCGACACTGTTGAAAGGAGCCTTTCAGCCTGTATACCTTTCACGCTCCTCTGAATTTTGGCTCACAGGATGGTTCCAGCTCAAACTCCTTCTGCAAGGCTTGAAGGGAAGATTCAGCAACAAAGTCAACACGATGTCCCTCACGTCTTAATCAGTTAGCATGTTTGTTGTTGCATGGAGCTGCTGGGATAAAGATACTAACAAACACTGGGAGTCAATAGTCACCCAAATTCTCACATTAAAGAAATTTCATCCACTCAAACCGCAGCCAGGTTTTTGTTATAGTGGCACAGAGTTGGTTTAGAATGCAACGCAATGTTCCACACGTCTTAGTCGGTCAGCATGTTTGTTGTTCACATCGTTGGAACTGCCAAGATAATGAAACTAACAAACACTGGGAGTCAATAGTCACCCAAATTCTCACATTAAAGAAATTTCACCCACTCAAACCACAGCCAGATCTTCAATATAGTGGCGCAGAGTTGGTTTAGGACGCAGTAGGGGTCACTGAATTTTGGCTCACAGGATGATTCCAGCTCAAACTCTTTCTGCAAGGCTTGAAGGGAAGATTCAGCAACAAGAGAACACAATGTCCCACACGTGGGATAAAGATACTAACAAACTCTCACCCAAATTCTCACATTAAAGAAATTTCACCCACTCAAACCACAGCCAGGTCTTCAATATAGTGGCGCAGAGTTGGCTTAGGATGCAGCACAATGTTCCACACGTCTTAGTCGGTCAGCATGTTTGGTGTTCACATCTCTGCAGCTGCCAAGATAATGAAACTAACAAACACTGGGAGTCAATAGTCACCCAAATTCTCACATTAAGAAACTTCACCCAGTCAAACTGCATCCAGGTGGTGCAGACTTGGTTTAGGACGTTCACATTTTGCTTCTCTAGTATAACGTTGGAATTGCTGGGGTAATGATATTAACAAACACTGGGAGTCAATAGTCACCCAAATTCTCACATTAAAGAAATTTCACCCACTCAAACCGGAGCCAGGTCTTGGTTATAGTAGTGCAGAGTTGGTTTAAGACGCAGTAGGGGTCACTGAATTTTGGCTCACAGGATGGTTCCAGCCCAAACTCTTTCTGCAAGTCTTGGAGGAAAGATTCTACAACAAAGTCAACACGATGTTCCATATGTTTTAGTCAGTTATTCACATTTTGCTTCTCTAGCTTATTGTTGGAGCTGCTGGGATAAAGATACTAACAAACACTGGGAGTCAATAGTCACCCAAATTCTCACATTAAAGAAATTTCACTCACTCAAACCGCAGCCAGGTCTTCTTTATAGTGGCGCAGAGTTGGTTTAGAATGCAACGCAATGTTCCACACGTCTTAGTCGGTCAGCATGTTTGGTGTTCACATCGTTGGAACTGCCAAGATAATGAAACTAACAAACACTGGGAGTCAATAGTTGCATCAAGAAACTTAAGAAACACCCAGTCAAACTGCATCCAGGTGGCACAGACTTGGTTTAGGATGCAGTACGGGTCACTGTGAGCTGGAAAAATTACCAAAACATGTAGCCGCCTTCGAGTGCCAGCATGACATACATCTACAGATGGAGCAGATTACGTTCACAGATTGTCCAGTGCGAGTCTCATCATCCTTTAAACTACACAACATCTCAAAACATGACGGTTCAACACTGTTCTAACCACTACACCACCATACTAACCACTACATCGCCGTACTAACCACTACACCACCATACTAACCACTACATCGCCGTACTAACCACTACACCACCATAATAACCACTACATCGCCGTACTAACCACTACACCACCATACTAACCACTACACCACCATACTAACCACTACATCGCCGTACTAACCACTACACCACCATACTAACCACTACACCACCATTCTAACCACTACATCACCGTACTAACCACTACACCACCATACTAACCACTACACCACCATACTAACTACTACACCACCATACTAACCACTACATCGCCGTACTAACCACTACACCACCATACTAACCACTACATCGCCGTACTAACCACTACACCACCATACTAACCACTACACCACCATTCTAACCACTACATCACCGTACTAACCACTACACCACTATACTAACCACTACACCACCATTCTAACCACTACATCACCGTACTAACCACTACACCACCATACTAACCACTACACCACCGTACTAACCACTACACCACCATTCTAACCACTACATCACCGTACTAACCACTACACCACCATACTAACCACTACACCACCATACTAACCACTACACCACCATTCTAACCACTACATCACCGTACTAACCACTAAACCACCATACTAACCACTACACCACCGTACTTACCACTACACCACCATACTAACCACTACACCACCGTACTAACCACTACACCACCGTACTAACCACTACACCACCATTCTAACCACGACACCACAATACTAACCACTACACCACCGTACTAACCACTACACTACCATACTAACCACAACACCACTGTACTAACCACAAAATCACCGTACTAACCACTACACCACCATACTAACCACTACACCACCGTACTAACCACTACACCACCGTACTAACCACTACACCACCATACTAACAACTACACCACCATACTAACCACTACACCACCATACTAACACTACACCACCATACTAACCACTACACCACCATACTAACCACTACACCACCATACTAACCACTACACCACTATACTAACCACTACACCACCGTACTAACCACTACACCACCGTACTAACCACTACACCACCGTACTAACCACTACACCATCATACTAACCACTACACCACCATACTAACCACTACACCATCATACTAACCACTACACCACCATACTAACCACTACACCACCATACTGACCACTACACCACCATACTAACCACTACACCACCATACTAACCACTACACCACCGTACTAACCACTACACTACCATACTAACCACTACACCACCGTACTAACCACTACACCACCGTACTAACCACTACACCACCGTACTAACCACTACACCACCATACTAACCACTACACCACCGTACTAACCAGTACACCACCGTACTAACCACTACACCACCGTACTAACCACTACACCATCATACTAACCACTACACCACCATACTAACCACTACACCATCATACTAACCACTACACCACCATACTAACCACTACACCACCATACTGACCACTACACCACCGTACTAACCACTACACCACCGTACTAACCACTACACCACCGTACTAACCACTACACCACCATACTAACCACTACACCACCGTACTAACCACTACACCACCATACTAACCACTACACCACCATACTAACCACTACACCACCGTACTAACCACTACACTACCATACTAACCACTACACCACCGTACTAACCACTACACCACCGTACTAACCAGTACACCACCGTACTAACCACTACACCACCGTACTAACCACTACACCACCGTACTAACCACTACACCACCGTACTAACCACTACACCACCATACTAACCACTACACCACCATACTGACCACTACACCACCATACTAACCACTACACCACCATACTAACCACTACACCAATGTGCTGCATATGTTTATATGTTTATATATATATATGAGCTTAAGGCTCATATAGGGGCCTTGGCAGCTGCCTACCTTTTCCCTGGTGCAATGTCTGCCCCTCTTCCTTCATAAAGACCTGGTCGTGTTGGGTTTTGTTGAGTCTTACAGCTCACAGTGAGTCATACTGGGTCTTAAACCACATCCGCAAGTTTGCCACCTTAATGAAGATCTGGACTCTAGTGGTGGCTATCAGCAAAAGAAGCTAGAAGTAAGTGGATTTGTGTACATGAGATATTTTTGCCGAATCAGTTCTTTAACTTTGGCGCACAGCGCTTAGTCAGAAGAGGAAGTGAAGGCTTTCCAGCCCCCCATCAGCATTTAGCATGAAGCACATCTATATTCCACTTGCATTTCTCTGGAGATAAAACTCTTCCCTTCAACTTCACTTTGAGATGCCCTCGGATTGCGTTTAGCCGCTCCATAATTAGTTTTATTATATAAGGTTCATAATAAGATTGCCCCCGTGCATGAGCTTTGCTTTTATGTAATGCAGAAGAAAGAGAGGAGGAACTAGCGCAGAAACAGAGGCAGCGCGAGAAAGTTGGATCTGAGGCCCGTTTCTGATGAGCGCTCACTAGAACGTTTGTTGATCTGTGCAGCTGATTACAAAGCACCGACTCGGCCTCGGAGTCGCTCGTTTTCCTGTCGGAGCTGGAACGAGAACGGGATGACGGCACGCTCTATCTCTGCGAAGCCCAGAGGAAGCAGTGCTCTCAAGAAGAGAGGGAGGCTTCTTTCACCAGGCTTTCATCAATGAGAACCAAGGTGGTCATTATCTGCTTGGAAAGTCTTTGATCCGCGCGTACCTTTGAAATAGAAACATGACGTTGGCAGAATCCTCTCTCAGATCGCTTCACTTCTTCATGACGCTTGAATGACTTCACCGCAGCGCTCGGCTTTAGTTAAGAAGAGCCAACATCTAACCATC
The DNA here is from genome assembly GCA_021613375.1 of Megaleporinus macrocephalus. Classification (NCBI taxonomy): domain Eukaryota; kingdom Metazoa; phylum Chordata; class Actinopteri; order Characiformes; family Anostomidae; genus Megaleporinus; species Megaleporinus macrocephalus. The sequence goes on from CM038711.1 coordinate 5,374,340, forward strand.
AGTAGTGTAGTTACCCCTAACTTTCACTTAAACCTAAACTTTTACCCTAACCCTAACCCTAACCTTAACCCTAACCATAACCTTAACCTTAACCTTAACCCTAACCCTAACTTTAACCCTAACCGTATCATTAACCCTAACCCTTTAGTGAAAGAAGAGCCAACATCTAACCATCAGTAGTGTAGTTACCCCTAACTTTCACTTAAACCTAAACTTTTACCCTAACCCTAACCCTAACCTTAACCCTAACCATAACCTTAACCTTAACCTTAACCCTAACCCTAACTTTAACCCTAACCGTATCATTAACCCTAACCCTTTAGTGAAAGAAGAGCCAACATCTAACCATCAGTAGTGTAGTTACCCCTAACTTTCACTTCAACCTTAACTTTTACCCTAACCCTAACCCTAACCTTAACCTTAATGCTAACCTAAACCCTTACCTTAACCTTAACCATAACATTAACCCTAACCCTTTAGTGAAAGAGCCAACATTTAACCATCAGTAGTGTAGTTACCCCTAACTTTCACTTTAACCTTAACCTTTACCCTAACCCTAACCTTAACGTTAACCCTAACCCTAACCTTAACCTTAACCCTAACTGTAACATTAACCCTAACCCTAGTGCAGTTACCCCTAACTTTCACTTAAACCTTAACTTTTACCCTAACCCTAACCTTAACCTTAATGCTAACCTTAACCCTTACCTTAACCTTAACCCTAACCATAACATTAACCCTAACCCTTTAGTGAAAGAGCCAACATTTAACCATCAGTAGTGTAGTTACCCCTAACTTTCACTTTAACCTTAACCTTTACCCTAACCCTAACCCTAACCTTAACGTTAACCCTAACCCTAACCTTAACCATAATGCTAACCTTAACCCTAACCTTAACCTTAACCTTAATCCTAACTGTAACATTAACCCTAACCCTTTAGTGAAAGAAGAGCCTACATCTAACCATCAGTAAAGCAGTTACCCCTAACTTTCACTTTAACCTTAAGCTTTACCCTAACCCTAACCTTAATGCTAACCTTAACCCTAACCTTAACCTTAACCCTAACTGTAACATTAACCCTAACCCTAGTGCAGTTACCCCTAACTTTCACTTAAACCTTAACTTTTACCCTAACCCTAACCATAACCTTAATGCTAACCTTAACCCTTACCTTAACCTTAACCCTAACCATAACATTAGCCCTAACCCTTTAGTGAAAGAGCCAACATTTAACCATCAGTAGTGTAGTTACCCCTAACTTTCACTTTAACCTTAACCTTTACCCTAACCCTAACCCTAACCTTAACGTTAACCCTAACCCTAACCTTAACCATAATGCTAACCTTAACCCTAACCTTAACCTTAACCTTAATCCTAACTGTAACATTAACCCTAACCCTTTAGTGAAAGAAGAGCCAACATCTAACCATCAGTAAGGCAGTTACCCCTAACTTTCACTTTAACCTTAAGCTTTACCCTAACCCTAACCTTAATGCTAACCATAACCCTAAACTTAACCTTAACACTAACCTTAACACTAACTTTAACCTTAACCTTAATCCTAACTGTAACATTAACCCCAACGCTTTAGTGAAAGAAGAGCCTACATCTAACCATCAGTAGTGCAGGTGCTTTGGTGAGTCAACCATGTAGATCTACCATCTCTACTCAGACTAACCCTAACCTCAATCTTAACCTAACCTTAATCTTATCCCTAATCCTAATCCTAACCTTAACCTCAACCTAAATTTAACCTTAACCTTAAACTTAAACTTACACTTAAACTTAACCTTAACCTTAACCTTAACCTTAACCTTAAACGTAACCTTAACCTTAACCTTAACCTTAACCTTAACCTTAACCTTAACTCTAACCTAACCTAAACTTAACCATTTTTTTAACCTCAACCCTAACCCTAACATTAGCCCTAACTTTCACTTTAACCTTAACCTTAATGTTAACTTGAAACATAAACTTAACCCTAAACTTAAACTTAACCTTCACCCTAATCCTAACCTTAACCCTAACTTTAACCTTAACATTAACCTTAACCCTAACTTTAACTTTAACCTTAACCTTAACCTTAACCTTTACCTTTACCTTTACCTTTACCTTAACCTTAACCTTAACCTTTACCTTTACCTTTACCTTAATGTTAACCTTAACCTTAACCTTAACCTTTACCTTAACCTTAACCTTAACCTTAACCTTAACCTTAACATTAACCCCAACCCTAACCATAACCCTAAACTGAACCTCAACCCTAACATTGACCGGACCTTAAAATTTAATCCTTTACATATAATAAAATTTTCTCCGCAATGTTTTATAAAACTGGTCCACACAAACACACACACACACACACACACACACACACACACACGGCTAGAGAGTTTCTGTCCACAGGATCTAAATATATCTCGAGGGAAACAAAATCCAGACCTCCCCGAGGAGGAGCGATATAGAGTGCAGGTGAAGTTCACCACAATAATCAGTACGATTTTGTACACACACACACACACACACACATGCACACACACACACACACACACACACACACACACACACACACACACACACACACACACACACACACATTCAGGCTCCCTCTCTCTCCCTCTCTGTCTCACACTTCTCATGTTTAGCCATGAATTACAAGGTGCTGGAGTTATTCCAGTGCTCACTGAGAGGAAGGCAGGAAACATCCTGGAGAGTCCGCCAGTCCATCCCCATTATATTAATATAATAGAATATTATTATTAATATTAATTCATTCAGATTTTTCTTATGACTGCATCAGCTTCCTGGTTTAAAATGTGTTAGAAAACACAACGCATGACAAACATACAGCCAAATAAATAGTTGTAATAATCATGTTCTTACGTATCTGAAGATCATATCAAAACTAATTAGGTGAAAAATGGTTGGTTATTAAATGATACTATCACTAATCTATTCATGAGAACTTATCATATCTCAGGCTTTGTTCAGACTGCCAGCCCAAATCTGATTTTCACAAATCCAGATAGTATCCTGTCTGATTTTTGATAGTCTGGACAGCAAAAAACTACCACGGACCACCTATTAATGTGATTTGGGTCTGAAATCGGATTCAAACCATATTTGGACATGGTTTGAAATGCAATTTCAGTCTGATGTCTCAGTCTGGATGCTCTGGTGTCTGAAATTGGATTACAGTGTCTTTTGCATCACTTGCAACACAACAGCAACGGCAATGTCAAATCCAGAGTGACAGGAGTGATTGGATTCAGGAAGAGCTTCAGAGTTGTGAACCATGACTTGACAGAGCAACTGTTTGGTGGGTGAAATGAGACCTCCGTCTCTCTCGGACTGTGTTCAGACTGCAGGCACGTTGGATTTGCTTCTTAATCAGATCTGTTGAGATGACTGTCAGCGCTATTATTTGTAAGAGATCAGATGTGGTAACGATGTAGGCCTCAGTAACTACATGGTGCGTCATCTCACTCTCCAACCAATCAAGTGAAGTGACAGGTCAAACTCTTCTTGAATCCAAGCACGAATTGAACCCCAGCATTTGAGACTGCTGTTAGATCCCAAATCCGATTTAAGTTCCCTGAGCATCCAAACTGAGACACATCTGTAAAAATCCAATTGGAATTACATTTTAAACCACTATAAGTGGAGTAACTTTGGGAGCTGGACCACGCCCTAATTATATCTACCTACTATATTATATATATATATATATATATATATATATATATATATATATATATACACAACCCCATTCTCGCTCCTTTCCCATGCCGAACAACATCGCACCCACCACCTCCCCATCTCCTCCCTACATTTCATCTTTATTGTTTTTGCTGTCCACACCATCAGAAATCAATCTGGATACAATCTGGATATTCCAAAAATGGGATTTGAGCTGCCAGTCTGAACATGGCCAATGTGGTTTGGATCAGATTTGAAACATTTGGTTTTCATATTATTTTTTTGCTGTTCAGACTATCAGAAATCAATCTGGATATTCCAAAAATGGGATTTGAGCTGCCAGTCTGAACATGGCCAATGTGGTTTGGATGAAGTTTTCAAATATTGGTTTTCATGTGTTTTCTTTGCTGTCCAGACCATCAGAAATCAATCTGGATACAATCTGGGTATTCCACAAATGGGGTTTCGACTGGCAGCCTGAACATGGCCATTGTGGTTTGGATCCATGTGAAACATTTGGCTTTTATGTGTTTTTTTGCTGTCCAGACTATCAAATTCAATCTGGATACAATCTGGATATTCCAAAATCAGGTTTGGGCTTGTAGTCTGAATATAGCCAATGAGGTTTAAATCTGATTTGCAACACTTGGATTTCATGTGTTGTTTTTGCTGTCCACACCATCAAATTCAATCTGGATACAATCTGGATATTCCCAAAATTGGATTTGGGCTATCAATCTGAACATAGCCAACATGGTTTGAATCCGAATTTGCAACACTTGGATTTCATGTGTTGTTTTTGCTGTTCAGACTATCAGAAATGAATCTGGATACGATCTGGATATTCCAAAAATCAGGTTTGGGCTGGCAGTCTGAATATAGCCAATGAGGTTTAAATCTGATTTGCAACACTTGGATTTCATGTGTTGTTTTTGCTGTCCAGACTCTCAAATTCAATCTGGATACAATCTGGATATTCCCAAAATTGGATTTGGGCTATCAATCTGAACATAGCCAACGTGGTTTGAATCCGAATTTGCAACACTTGGATTTCATGTGTTTTTTTGCTGTCCACACCATCAGAAATCAATCTGGATACAATCTGGATATTCCAAAAATGGGATTTGAGCTGCCAGTCTGAACATGGCCAATGTGGTTTGGATGAAGTTTTCAAATATTGGTTTTCATGTGTTTTCTTTGCTGTCCAGACCATCAGAAATCAATCTGGATACAATCTGGGTATTCCACAAATGGGGTTTCGACTGGCAGCCTGAACATGGCCATTGTGGTTTGGATCCATGTGAAACATTTGGCTTTTATGTGTTTTTTTGCTGTCCAGACTATCAAATTCAATCTGGATACAATCTGGATATTCCAAAATCAGGTTTGGGCTTGTAGTCTGAATATAGCCAATGAGGTTTAAATCTGATTTGCAACACTTGGATTTCATGTGTTGTTTTTGCTGTTCAGACTATCAGAAATTAATCTGGATACAATCTGGATATTCCCAAAATTGGATTTGGGCTATCAATCTGAACATAGCCAACGTGGTTTGAATCCGAATTTGCAACACTTGGATTTCATGTGTTTTTTTGCTGTCCACACCATCAGAAATCAATCTGGATACAATCCGGATATTCCAAAAATGGGATTTGAGCTGCCAGTCTGAACATGGCCAATGTGGTTTGGATGAAGTTTTCAAATATTGGTTTTCATGTGTTTTCTTTGCTGTCCAGACCATCAGAAATCAATCTGGATACAATCTGGGTATTCCACAAATGGGGTTTCGACTGGCAGCCTGAACATGGCCATTGTGGTTTGGATCCATGTGAAACATTTGGCTTTTATGTGTTTTTTTGCTGTCCAGACTATCAAATTCAATCTGGATACAATCTGGATATTCCAAAATCAGGTTTGGGCTTGTAGTCTGAATATAGCCAATGAGGTTTAAATCTGATTTGCAACACTTGGATTTCATGTGTTGTTTTTGCTGTTCAGACTATCAGAAATTAATCTGGATACAATCTGGATATTCCCAAAATTGGATTTGGGCTATCAATCTGAACATAGCCAACGTGGTTTGAATCCGAATTTGCAACACTTGGATTTCATGTGTTTTTTTGCTGTCCACACCATCAGAAATCAATCTGGATACAATCTGGATATTCCAAAAATGGGATTTGAGCTGCCAGTCTGAACATGGCCAATGTGGTTTGGATGAAGTTTTCAAATATTGGTTTTCATGTGTTTTCTTTGCTGTCCAGACCATCAGAAATCAATCTGGATACAATCTGGGTATTCCACAAATGGGGTTTCGACTGGCAGCCTGAACATGGCCATTGTGGTTTGGATCCATGTGAAACATTTGGCTTTTATGTGTTTTTTGCTGTCCAGACTATCAAGTTCAATCTGGATACAATCTGGATATTCCAAAATCAGGTTTGGGCTGGAAGTCTCAATATAGCCAATGAGGTTGGAATCCGATTTGCAACACTTGGATTCCATGTGTTGTTTTTGCTGTCCAGACTATCCAATTCAATCTGGATACAATCTGGATATTCCCAAAATTGGATTTGGGCTATCAATCTTAAGATAGCCAATGTGGTTTGGATCCGATGTGAAACATTTGGTTTTCATGTTATTTTTTTGCTGTCCAAACCATCAGAAATCAATCTGGATACAATCTGGATATTCCAAAAATCAGGTTTTGACTGGCAGCCTGAACATGGCCATTGTGGTTTGGATCAGATTTGAAACGTTTGGTTTTCTTGTGATTTTTTTTGCTGTCCAGACTATCAGAAAAGAATCTGGACACAATCTGGATATTCTAAAAATCCGGTTTGGGCTGGCAGTCTGAATATAGCCAATGAGGTTTAAATCCGATTTGCAACACTTGGATTCCATGTGTTGTTTTTGCTGTCCAGACTATCAAATTCAATATGGAGACAATCTGGATATTCCAAAAATGGACTTGGACTGGCCGTCTGAACATAGCCAATGTGGTTTGGATCAGATTTGCAAGACCCAGATATTTATCTTTTTGTTTAGTTTTTGTGTCCTGTATGCTCTATCAAGTTCTATCAGGATACAATGGATATTCCAAAAATCAGGTTTGGGCTAGTTGTTCCATGTTGGAGGTACATGTTTTCTTTGGACTGGGCCTGTATGCAAGTTGAAGCTCAGTGCACGGCCTAGCACCAAACAATTCCCCCTCACACCGGAATGCCCTTTCCGAGACCCCCTGACACCGTTTTCTCAAATTCGTTAGTCACCAAGTCAATCACGGCCCTGGCTGGCGCGGCGCCTGGCTGTCAGCGGCTCATGACTGATCTCCTGAAATCCGAGCGTGCTGCCTCTTTCCCGCATTGTGAAGGGATCCTCTGCTGGCGCGAACTCTTTATTCCGTAATCCCAACCTCTGATTCTGACAGCCGGTGCCTGTATGCCACCGCGCTGCCACGGATAACCGGTGTTTGAGCGCGCGCCGTGGCGGTTAAGACTAACACAGACCGCAGAAAACAAGAGGTACACAGCGACGGCCACGAATCACAGAGCAAAACTCTTCTCTCTCCGTCGTTCGCTCCCTTCCCCAAAGCGTTACCCCGAGAAGATGAAAGCCGGAGCTGGAGTCGGAGTCGGCTCAATGCCTCTTTTATTTGTTCCCCCCTTTAAACCTTTAAAGACTTGTTTTGACGTCAGGTATCCGGGCCTCCTGATATAGCTCCCAATCCCGTAAATAGGCTGCTCTGTGCGTCTCCAGGCTATTCTAGTAGCAGAGCTCCGATTTCAGTCCTTCGTCTAATTTGTCTGCCTTTAAATATATACCCCCCCATCCCAACCTCCCCCACTGCGTTTAATTCCCGCACCTCTCTGCCGTCTCGCCTTTCTCAGGCATCAGGCTCCGTGCTCCCGGAAACCTGCTATGCTCATTAAAGCTCCATCCTTCATTTGGTCTAATTGCAGTTTGCCTGAACGTGAAGAACAATCTCGGAGAGAGAAAAAAAGAAGAGTGCCCTTTAAAGTACATATTTGCAGGCGAGTTAAACGAGCATCGTGTTCCATGAAATGGTGATGAATGCTTCAGGTTTCCTTGGAGTTTCTCATTAGTGCGCACTCTCTCTCTTTCTCTCTCGCTCTCTCTCTCTGTCTCTCTCTTTTTCTCCCCAAGCCTGTTTACTTTTGTCGCTCTCGGAGAACAAGAGAGAGAGTGAGAAAGAGAGAAAGAGAGAGAGAGAGAGAGAGAGAGAGTATGAACTCAATGTGACCTGCTTGTTTGTCGGGCTCAGATCAACACGTCTCCCAGCTTTAACAGAGTTTGGCCTGCATTGCATCCCCCCACCTTTCATTGACCTCTGTTAACTGTAGCCCTTTTTTTCGAGCTTGGGCTTGCAATGGCATGCATAAACTTGAAGAGGGCGCTGTTCCCCTGTGAGGATGTCATCTTTCGGGTGGATCTCAGGTTTCTCAGGATCTCAGTATATATATATATACATGGACTGATAGATAGATAGATAGATAGATAGATAGATAGATAGATAGATAGATAGATAGATGGGATGGGATGGGACGGGATGGGACGGGGTGGGGCGGGGTGGGATGGGACGGGATGGGACGGGACGGGGTGGGGCGGGGTGGGATGTGGACGGGGTGGTACACTATACATGCTGATTGTCTTCCCTGGGACGGCTAGAAATGTCCCACATTGGTTGGAAGACTTCCAAGTCCTACCCTGGACCCTAGTTCCCCAGACCTGAACCCAACTGGGGACCTTATTGAGAACCTAATCCAGGACCTCCTCCACAATCCCTCCAGCAGCTGTGGGATGCACTGCAGTCAGCATGGCTCCAGATACCTGTGACCACCTACCAGGACCTTATTGAGTCTCCCAGTCCATCTAGCTGCTCTCCATGCTGCAGACTGAGGTTGCTCTGGATATTGGTCATAATAATATGACTTGACGGTGTACATACATATGTATATATATATATATAAAATACATACTTCATTGTATCTAACCAGAGAAAAAGATAAACATCTGATTGCCGCCTACTGACTCGTTCACAGCAAGTTAATCATAGAATTTGCATATGTAATGTATTTGTACTTAATTTGTTCTCCGCTGTGAACCAGAAGAAGATGGGTTCCCCTTTCTGAGTCTGGTTCCTTTCGAGGTTTCTTGCTCTGGGGGAGGTTTTCCTTGGCCTGCTCATTTGGGAATCAGACCCGGATTTTCGGTAAAGCTGCTTTGTGACATCTTCTGTTGAAAAAGGCGCATATAAATAAACCTTGACTCGAATGCTTGAGGACTCTTAATATCACCGCAGTATTTAACTGGGTTTTTTCTACCAGGGTCTGATATATTAGGTGGCATGGGTGGGAAAGAATACTGAGGGGCTAAAAAAACCTGTATTAGTTTAGGTGGTAACACATTTTGGCAGTAAATCAGACTGCCTTCCTGTTTTGTGCATTGTTGTGTGTTGAGCGGTTTTGAGACTTTTTTTAGCAATTTTTCAGATTCACTGCTATGCTTCCTGAGCCAACTGAGCTAACACTGGCCTAGGCTAGAAACCAGCACATACCTGCAGAAACAGACAAACAGACAGTAAGGAAGTGTTAGGATGGGCTGGATGGGATTTTGGGGGTTGAGATGGGTGGGATGGGATGGACGAGATGGGATGGGGTGGAATGGGCTGGGAAGGGATAGGGTGGGATGGGATGGGATGGGATGGGTTGGGATGGGATGGGATGGGATGGGATGGGCTGGGATGGGATGGGATGGGATGGGATGGGATGGGATGGAATGGAATGGGATAGGGTGGGATGGGGTGGGATGGGATGGGATGGAATGGGATAGGCTAGGGTGGAATGGCGTGGGATGGGACGGGATTAGTTTGTTCGGATGGGAGGGTTGGGATGGGTGGGAAGGAATAGGTGGGGTGGGATGTAATGGACAGGATGGGATGATGCGGGCAGGATGGACAAGAATGGGCAGGATATGATAGGGTGAGATGGGATGGGATGGGATGGGATGGAATGGGGTGGGATAGGGTGGGATGGGTACGGGATTAGCGTGTTCGGTTGGGAGGGTTGGGATGGGCTGGATGGGATGAGAGGGTTGGGATGGGTGGGAAGGAATAGGTGGGGTGGGATGGAATGGACAGGACGGGATGATGCGGGCAGGATGGACAAGGATGGGCAGGATAGGATGGGTGGGTTGTTATGGGCTTGAAGGGATGGGGGGTTGAGGTGTTGGAATGGGTGGGATGGGTGGGATGGGATAAGTTGGTTGTGAAGGGGACTCTGGCTCCCACCTTTCTGCTATACAGAAAATAAATATTACTTGGTTATTATTGACACAGACACTACAAATTTACTGTTGTATTTTTGGTACAGAGATGCTGAATGTAAGTAAGTGTGTATGTGTAAGTGTGTAGTGTATATGTAAGTGTGTCTGTCTGTCTGTTGTAAATATGTTTGTTTTTCTTGTCCTAGTTAAAACATTTTAAATGAATTAAATCCACCCCAGCCCAAAGCCTAGCTGGCCATGATGGACGACAAATCATTCGAGCGACAGGAGCATCTAGACTAGCCACCAAGCTGGAAAAGAACATTCTGACACATTCTGCCTGGAAGCTCAGACCTCCAGTGTGACTGAGCAGCTCCATCAGTGAGCTGCTGCTCTTCAAAGCCTAGTGAAGTTGTTGAAACACTGTAGACACCTTTTTTTTTTAAGCCACGCATTTAGCACCGCTAGTGCTAACAAGAGTGTGGTTTGTGTGGCTGACGTAAACTGGCCTAATTCTGATTGGTTGGATGAAGCTCTTTATGAAGCTTGAATTATTCATCCGGACCTGACTGTTCAGCCCAGTACGTGCTGTTCACGCTTGCTTTCTTTAACTTAATGCAGTTGTTACTGTGCTATAAATGCTCCTCCCGTCAAATTCAGAGCTGTGCAGAAGTTTTAGACACTTGGGGACATTGTGTATATTTAAAAAACTATTTTTTTCCAGACAGAAAGCTTTTATTAACTCAGTAAAACAATGTATTATTTAACTATTCAAACAGTATTAATACAGTAAGTACTGCTTTTGCATTGCAACAAATTAACACTCAGCATCTCCGTCTGGACAGTGGAAAACAAAGGTCTCCTTGTGGCACTCTAATCACCGGGATAGAGATCCCATACTAACAGTCATCACAGGGGTTGGTCCTCCGCTTGGTCCCGTAGTGAGAGACAGGAGAGGGTCCCTGTGGGGATAAGGAAAGCCACTCCCGGAAGGGGGAATGTAGAGCACCGTGGAGGATGATCACCCCGGGTGTGTTCACACAGAGGGAGCAGGTCCTTTAGCTGGATCTGGGACACCAGGAGCTTCCAGGTTTCCAGGAGGGTGAGAAGATACACGCTGGTGGAACGAGGTAGGCTGCTGAGATGGGACGAGACCCGGCAGGGACAACCGGTGAGTAGATGGCTAGAGAAAGGGTTACAGGTTGGTGTGGTAATGAGTGTCAAGTGTGCGTAATCAGAAGGGCTGTGTGAGTGAGGCCAGTGTGTCCTAGAACTCCAGAGACTGCGACCTCTGGTGGTGGAAAGAGGGAGTGCTTACATACATACATCACTGTGTTTATTTAACCTTTTCTGTACTGTGACTGAGATGAAGCAAACGTGAGAAGATAAGGAAAATAAACTATAATATCATAAAGAAAAGCCAAAAGCATGGTCACAAAAGGGAAAGCAAATGTTAAAGAACACTTGGTATTCACCGTATTTGGCCACACCCACTTTCAAGCGTGCGTTAGAACTTCCACTTAGCTAACCAAAATTAATACAGTTACATGGGAGGAGACCAGAGAGACAGTAAGAAGTTCTAATTGTACAACACTGTCTCCTCCGAGGTTAATAACACAGTGGGTGGGTGATATGAGAAGGTGGTCTGAGGTTAATAACACAGTGGGTGGGTGATATGAGAAGTTGGTCTGAGGTTAATAACACAGTGGGTGGAGGATATGAGAAGGTGGTCTGAGATTAATAACACAGTGGGTGGGTGATATGAGAAGTTGGTCTGAGGTTAATAACACAGTGGGTGGGTGATATGAGAAGGTGGTCTGAGGTTAATAACACAGTGGGTGGGTGATATGAGAAGGTGGTCTGAGGTTACTTATGGAGACATGTTTAATTACTCTGTACTCTCGAAAGGTGTAGACGGTTCAGCAATGAAAAACTATAAAAGTACTGAAGCGTATCAGTACCTGCACAGTGGGAAGGTGGGCGTGTCCTCCTACACACAGACGGTGAGTTTATATTTCTGAAAGCCGGTTAAACCCAAGTCCAGCCAGCTGCCCGAGCCACTCTGCGTGGGTGTTAGTTACAGTCCAGATAGCCTAGCGCGGTGGACACTGATCAGAAAACAGTTACTGAACTGATAGACTCACCAGCACCGACACGTCTGCTTCCTCTGAGCTTCATAAGCGAGACAGTTCTCTGGATAAGGAAGCTCTGGTGCTGGTTCTCCTCCACAGAATGGTAAGAGCAGACATACAGAGGTTTGGGTGGATGTTTTAAATTTAGAGTTTCAATCATAGACGCAGGTCCTCTTCTTTGGAAGGCGGCCCCCCAACACTCTGATCTTTATGTGCTGTGTTTGTAACTCTGTTGTTCAAGCCAAGTTTTCATCTTCTTCCAATTACTGACTCCCTCTAACTGAACATATGCTAGTCTTTTTATATGTTTGTTGTCGCTTTGCTTGTAATTAGTATCAATGTATCCGCGGTCACACCGGAAGTTCTAACACAAAGTAAACAAAGATGCCCCCCCCAGGGTTGTCATGAAAAATAGCATGAGCATGCTTGAAAGATGAGAGCTTCAGACAACAGACACTTAGAGAGTAGAGGTATGGACCCAAGCGTTGTGTCCTACCAAACCCCAATGTCAACCAGTTGATTTCTCAATGAAAACAAGCGACACTGTTCTTGCCATCAAGAGTACCTTCAACCAGATGCCTTCAACTTCAAAGCAATAAACAAAATAAGTGTAACAGAATTGAAAGTCAGGTTTGGATTGCTGATAAGTAAGCTGAAGATCTTGATCTGCTTTGGCGATGACCTGATGACGATGCCATCGTTACAACAGGGTAACCTAACAGGCACGGTCATTAGGAATGTTTACTTTGGTTGAGTTTTGGGTCAGGAAAGAAGTTAGTTTGCATTCAAAACTTACTGCCACTGTGTCGGACTAAGATGTTCTCAGTCCGTATTTGAGTTTCGGGCCAGATTAATCTAATAGCTGCTTTGACTGCTCAGTACTTCATTAAGCTAAATCAAGATTTGCTGCTGAAGGAACTGAATACATTCATACAATGTCTGGGGCGTACAGGAGAAATCTGGAACTACACTTTGTTCTTCAAACTGGAGCTTAAGATCTATTCTACTTCTCTCACAATAAGATATTCATGTTACTTTATATTATATGTATGATTATTTACATCTGTTCTAATGATATACAGCATGCTTGAAAGATGAGAGCTTCAGCCAACAGACACTTCTAGAGTACCCAAGCGTTCTACCGAACTTCAATGTCAACCAGTTGATTTCCCAATGAAAACAAGCGACACTGTTCTTGCAGTCAAGAGTACCTTCAACCAGACGCCTTCAAGGTCAAAGCAATAAACAAAATAAGTGTAACAGAATTGAAAGTCAGGTTTGGATTGCTGATAAGTAAGCTGAAGATCTTGATCTGCTTTGCCGATGACCTGATGACGATGCCATTGTTACAACAGGGTAACCTAACAGGCAGTCATTAGGAATGTTTACTTTGAGCCCAACTTCGGTTGAGTTTTGGGTCAGGAAAGAAGTAAGTTTGGATTCAAAACTCACTGCCACTGGGTCAGACTAAGATAGAATGTTCTCAGTCTGTATTTGAGTTTCAGGCCAGATTAACGCTCCAGGAGGAAAAACGGAGAGCAAGAAAGTGGAATTTGGAAAGCTAATTGGTGGAGGAGAGAGAAGGAAAGCGTGGGGACATGCAAAGCCTGGGAAAGATGTTCAGAGAGAGAGGCTGTTTTGACAGTAGGCCAGGAAGCCTGCAGCGACCGTGTCCTGGCCTGCCCCTCTGCAGCCTGCGGGCCGTGGCGCTGGGTCTCTATACGGGCCTGCTGGAACCTCTTGGATCGCTCTCACAGCGTCCCAGCTCAAAGGCCCCAGATCCAGCTCTCTCACACGTGTAGATGAGGTCCCCCTCGCTGCCAAGCGCTAAGAAGATTAGAACCCTCTGCTGGCAGCCAGCGCCGTCCGACTGAGACCCCGTAAACTGAGAAGAGCGCCGCCCGCTGTAGCTGAACCACACGGAATAACAGCAGCTACGCTCGTCTCCGGAAGCTGCAGCATTAGGGGGTAAAAGGGGTCCTGATTCGTCCCACTAATCCCACTAAGCGAGCCTGGTGTTTATTTACCGGACGCTCTGGAGCTGGAATGATGGAGCGGATTTGATGGGCGGTGTGCGGCCACAATTACGAACGGCCCCCTGTCAAGACCGCGTTGCATAATAAGTGAGATGATTGATGCGGCCAAGGCGTGCGGATTTAGCGTCACATCCATTTTGACTAGAATAAGGCCGACGGGGAGGAGGGGGAATGGGGGGGTGGGGATAAATCCAGATGAAATATGAATGACAGACGCTGCCGGTTGGCCTATAAAAGAAAATCCAGCGATAACGAACAGCTGTCCTGCGTTACGGGGAGGAAATGTGGTTTGGACCTGCTGAAAAGAAGGATTTCGATTGGGTTCGGCTTCCCCCAGATTAGACGCCCCGCCTGCCCCCTCCTTTTGCACCATCTGCCAGATTTCCCTCATTTCATTTCTGTTATTAAGCATGTCACTCATAGAGCAGTATTAGTGCTAAGGAGACAAATGCTCGGCCTTGTGAGGGGACAGCGAGTCTGAGAGGACGTGGACGGTTGCATGCTGGTGCACGCTGGTCATGGTGGCACTGACCAAGCTCATACAGATGAAAGAGCTTCATTTCTTCACGGGTTCCAGTGAGTCAGATGCTCTTTTGGTGAAGGTCAGTGCCTGTCAATGCCTGTGAGTCACCGAAGTCCACAAAAGCTCTTCAGGAGCGTCACATATGATAATATTAACAATTGTGATGATAATAATAATAATAATAATAATAACAATAATAATAATAATATCTGGTACCTTGTTCTTTTTTTTACAGTTCTAAAAATTTCTAATATATATATATATATATATATATATATATATATATATATATATATATATATATATTGGCATGGGCTTAAGGTAACTTCCCAGTGTGCCTGTTACGACCCTGTAAGCCTAGGGGTCTAAGGATTGAAACATGAGCCAGACAAAGTTTTTGACGTCTAAAAAGACAAAAACAAAACAATAACATGGCAGTCCTTTCACACTTGACACTAAATAAACTAAATAAAGGGGGGAAAAAAAGAAAGAAAAACTATAAATAACTAAAAAGCAAATCACATTAATTTCGGGGTGAACCAAGGTAAACCAAAATAACGAATAAACCAACAACCAAACTAACCTATCGGTAAAAGGAAAAAAGAAAGGACAACAAAACTAACATGTGGGCATAACGAGGGTGTTCCCTGCGTTGTCCAATGGAATCAGGTATGTGTGTTTCTAGGGGTGACGGGGCAGCGGTGATTAATGCTCGTGTTCAACATTGGAACGCTGCATTTACACTGCTCCGTCGTGTCGACGCGCTGCGATGTATCCCATTCATTTTCAATAGGAAGCGTTGGTTCCTTCAGACTCGACCGCGCAGTGCATCATGGGTCCGTCGCATTGCTTACCCCCGAACGGAAGCAATGCAAAAAAAAAAAGAAAAGTTCAGCCGAGACAAACTTTATGCAAATTAATCTGGCCAACTTAATGCGTCTATCCAATTAGAAGAGGGCGGGTGGTCACGCGATGAGCGTCCTCAACGTATAAAATATTCGTTCCATATTCAGAACTAAATTAAAACCCCATCTTTTATATTTTCATCTGATTCAAATCTATAAAAATGATGTAAATATGGTATGAAGTAGCTGATGTTGAGCATTAATCACCGCTGCCCCGTCACCCCGGGAAACGCACATATCTGATTCCATTGGACGACGCAGGGAACACCCTTGTTACGCCCACATGCGGCGAGCTGAAGAGGGGGAGTGCGTTCACGTCTGTTGACGCGACGGAGCAGAGTAAATGCAGCGTAAGAGATGACAGATATGTAAAGGACAGGCAGCAGAGGGCAGCAGCATCACCATAAAACAGCCTTAAGCTATATAAATAAATGCTTATGAAATTTTAAATTAACATATTGGACGTAACAGTGCTAAATTAAACATTCTGTTCTACTTACATAAATAGTGAACATCGAAATTATGAAATTAATTAATATACCCTTTTTACCAACTATAGCTACTTTCAACCATCATATTATAAGTCCAACCCAAGTACTACACAATGTACAAGTAAAAGATGGTGGGTGGGTTTGAAAAATGTATTTATTTAAAATTACATTGTATTATGTGACTCGAAAGCTTAAAAACTACTGTTTTTAAGAATAAAATAGAAATAGAATACTTTCATTGGATGAGGAGTGGGGTTAGGGTAACTTTCTGGCAGGGCATTCTGGCCTTGTTGTTTATACAAAAGTCTACAAAACTATAATATAAATAAATATCGCTCTTTACAACCATCATATTACAAGTACATGTCCACCAAAATGTACAAATAAAAAAGGTGGGTGGGTTTTAAAGAGTTACACTATATAATGTCACTAGAAAACTTTAAAAGTATTATATTTTTTAAAGAAAAAAGAAAGAAAAAATATATTTTATATTATATGTATTATAAAAATGCTTTTTTTGGAGTAACTTTCTGAAATGATCACAGTGAATTTGAAACTCCACATTGTACAGTTGTATATGGTGTTATGCATGTAATTAACTAGTTTTAAATTATCATACAAGCTCACACCTGATATTATAAGGTATTACACTACCAGTCAATATATATATATATATATATATATGCTGTTCTGGCACAAATTAAGCACTGCTTGTAAGTCATTTCCACATATCAAACATTCCTTTGTCTAACTAAGCCATATTTCCCAGACCTCTGTTTTTGGGCCAGTGAGCCAGTAGACTTTCCTACTTGTGGCTGGTATGATGAATGGGATAGCTGAAATGATCCACGGCCCAATTCTTCATAACACCACTCGGATAATAGGACAGATACAGAAGGTTTTTGGACTGTTTGTAAATCACAAAAGCTGTTAGCGGTTGCTACACTTCATTACAATGGCTGCTGAGCGATGGCGCATCTGGGAGCCCAAAGGGTGGAAAGCAGGCCTTTTGTAATCTTCCAGGCAATCACACATACACTTGCGCCCCTGTGGTTTGGGAATTTGGGCCGATGCTAAATCAACGGCCTCGGGTCACCTTCCGAGTGTCCGCGGGACTTCACCTACGCCGCGACGGCAAGATTGCATTTTTACGGTTTCCGCCGACCCGGAGCATGAGGGGACATTAATCAGGCAGGGTGACCAAGTGTTTTGCTTGTGTGCATGTGGGTGGGGGTTATTTACGCCGCCGCCGATTCCCGTTCCTCCTGTGTCTTTTTTGTCCTGCACCCCAGTTCCTCCCTCTCTCTCTCTCTCTCTCTCTCTCTCCCTCTCTCTCTCTCTCTCTCTCTCTCTCTCTCTCACTTTTCTGCTTCCTGCAGCAGCTTTCGCCGGGATATTAATAAAGAATGAAACAAAGCGCTCCCAACATGCTGTGGCTAATCAGCCCACCGGCCTTGGGATCGGCATTGGCAGCGGACGGGCACGTTCCACCGATACCACCAGTAATGCCAAAGCTGAGGGAGATCCGAGGGCGCTGGAGTGGGAGGATGAAAGACTTTTCAAGAAGAAGCTCCACCAGCATGCGGTTAGCGCCAACCCACACAAGCTAACTGGGCTGTGTCTTCTGGGAGTTCAACATTCGGTTCCCGTTTTGATAGTTTAAAGTGATGGTTCTGCCAAAACAAGTCAAATTCCACAATTTCCCCCTCTCCTTAGTGGAAGAGCCAAGATGTGTGAGCTTCGTTCCAGAGCTGCACGACCAACGGAGGCTTAGTTCAGTCTCGCTTATGTTGTTTCTGACACTATAAGAGCCAAGTAAGAATTTTTATACGAAGGTCAAGCCCGAAAAAGTTGGGAACGAGTGTGAAATGCTATTCAGAACAGAGAGCGGTGATTGGTAAATTTCATTTGACCTTAATTCAATTGAAAATTGAATGGATGTTTTTGTTTACCTATTCCAGAAACTTGGAGAAGAGCATGTTTACCACATCACCTTGACTTTTAACAACACTTACCAATCACTTGAGGACTGAACACCATCATTTGATCCAGTTTTGAAAGTGAAATCTGCTGTGCAAACCATTTGAGGCCTTTGTTGTCTTATTTCTTGCTTCATAAGGCGCTACATATTCTAATGGGAGGCAGGTCTGGACCGCAGATAGGTCAGTTCAACACTGATACTCTCTGATTAAGTAGCCATGATGTGGTAGCCTGAACAGAACATTGAAAAAAGCCTGGAGGTCTATGAAAAAGACGTAGTCTGGAAGGCAGTGTATATTACTTCAAAAAAGTTGGGATAGAGTGTGAAATGCTAATCAGAACAGAGAGCGGTGATTGGTAAATTCCATTTGACCTTTATGCGATTAAAAATTGAATGGATGTTTTTGTTTACCTATTCCAGAAACTTGGAGAAAAGCATGTTTACCACATGGCCTTGACTTTTAACAACACTTACCAATCACTTGAGGACTGAACACCATCATTTGTTCCAGTTTTGAAAGTGAAATCTAGGACAACAAAGGTCATTTGAGGCCTTTGTTGTCTTATTTCTTGCTTTATAAGGTGCTACATATTCTAATGGGAGGCAGGTCTGGACCGCAGGTAGGTCAGTTCAACACTGATACTCTCTGATTAAGTAGCCATGCTGTGGTAGCCTGTACAGAACGTTGAAATAAGCCTGGACGTCTCTGAAAAAGACGTAGTCTGGAAGGCAGTGTATCATACTGTTGATCTCATTCAGCATCACTGGTGCTCTTACAGACGTTAAGGTGTTGCAACTTCTTTTCTTGCAGTCAAGATGAAGAGGGAGACCGTTTAGAGTATATATTTTATGCTTGAAGATATCTGAGAAGATCTGAGGAGGGTCTGAATTCGACTGCCAACTGCTAAGTCTTATAGGCCGGCCTCCGTGTTTCACCAGGCCCATGTCTGGCCAGGTTGTTATCTTCTGGGCTTGGGGCAGATATCCTTGGGAGGTTCCTGCCATAACTTTATGACAGTCAGGAAATATTTACAACACAGGTTTACTGCTTTAATGCAATGCCATCCGAAAGACTGAAGGTCAGTTGTGGTTTTTGACTTTTCTCTTTATTCCCTAAATCTTTTTTAATAATATGTTGAGGGTAAAATACCTAAAACCCTTTTAATCACTTGTTGAGGAATGCTGTCCTTACATTCATTGTATTTAAATACAGGGCCAAGTGGATTTCCTAATCACTGCTTTGTGTTTGATTTTTGTTTCACATGCACTTTAAATGTATTTGGGATTGGCACTTAAACACATTCAACGACCTACTGTTATTAATGGCAACATCTGTAGAGAGGGGTAGAGAATGTGGATGGCGACTGGGCGGAGCATGGTTGTTGCTGCTCAACCCAGCTGTATAGGGCTTGCGCCATGCACCGAAGGAGTGATCTCCTTGCAACACTGGTGCCGGCCAGGCAGATGGTATAAGATATTGGGTCACCAGGATGGTGGTGAACATTAGGTGATGTAGCAACTCTGACTTGGGAAGCTCAGGAGGTGTGGCCTTGCGCATGGTTGTATGCTAGTTTAAAAGTGTATGTATGGGTTTATGATGTTGTTCTGAGTTGGGGGTTGTCACTGGTGTTGAATTTTTCCATGTACTTCTGTCTGGTGTTCAATAAAAGAGCACTCGTCGCAACAGATCTATGGGCTCCACTGTATGCTGGTGAAGCTTTAGCGAAAGTTTGGCCAGGAAGACTTTACTGCTACACCATTAATTCATTCATTCCTTCATTATTCCCAACCAATAGTTTGTCTACACTTGTCTCTGGCTACGTTCATTTGCCAATGTTTTGACCTTCCTTCCCACCAACACCAGTTTGGCTCGGCCAAGTTGCCAGCCTGATCCGGTAGGATATGTGGTCATCCCGATGCTCTAAGACCTGGACCAATGATGGGGGGGTTAGCCAAAGACTCCTTAAGCTCAACGTAATAGCAATCATCACATTTCATATCCAGGATGAAGACTACCTTCCTTCACTCCGGCGTCCTGAGTCATTCTGGCAGAACTCATTTTATTGGCTGGCATTCGAATGTTTAAACAAACCAAAGCTCAGCCTATGTGGCGAACTGGTTTACATTAGCTGTTTTTCACCCTTGGCATCCAGGAAGGGCTACATGGTGGTCTGAACGTATGGCCCAAGGTGTACCAGTCTGTTCCCATTTGAAAGCTATTAGGCAACCATTGTTGGACTTTGCATTGGGAATAGTTTGGGAATCTTCCATAGCTTTCCATTGGTTGCCTAAGATGGTTTCAGAACTTGAGGTGCGCTGTTTTCTGTGAAGCTTGGCTAATTTCTGAACATATGCAGGGAGCCATTAAGTTAACTGTATGTTTAGAGACTTGCTGATTACGTGTGGTAACTGTGTTAATTTGCACACGTTGAGCCGAGTGTAGGCATCCGCGCTCTTTGTTGGAGTTAATCGTCGCCTGCCTGCCGGAACACAATCGCTATCATTCATTACTGCTGACAAGCCAGCGGTTTGATGTTGTAATTACTCCTTGTTCGCGTCTGAAAGCGTTTAGGCCTCCTACCGCGAGTCTTTCTTTTATAGCGGCTCAGCTAACAGGACTGAAGAGTTAGCGCTTCTGCTGACAGGAGAGTGTTTTCAGAGACACGGCTTCATCGCAGCTCCATTTCTCACCTCATGAATGATGAAATTGACTACACGCTGTATCGTTACGTGATAGCGTTGTTAAGTCGACGCCCCTCATGACTATAGCTGAGTGTTCCTGTTGACCAGTGTTACTGTACTGTCAACATCATAGACCTTTTTTTTTAAACCAATTGATATGTATTGCTTATAATAATGAATAGCTGATGGAAAAAACTGTATAATATGAGGTTTAACACTGTAGCTATACATTCCAGTAATATATACTATACTGATAAGCCAAAACATTATAACCACCTCCATGTATCTACACTCACTATCCACTGTATCAGCTCCACTGACCATATAGGAGCTCCACTTACAGACTGTAGTTCATCTGATTCTCTGTATACTTTATTACTCTGTTCTTTAATGATCAGGACCCCCACAGGACCACCACAACCCTGTTGGTGGTGTGTTAGTGTGTGTTGTGCTGGTGTGAGTGGATCAGACACAGCAGTGCTGCTGCTGGAGTGTTTAAACACTGTGTCCACTCACTGTCCACTCTATTAGACACTCCTACTACTTGCTGGTCCACCTTGTAGATGTAAAGTGACCCACCTCCCTAATAGTACCCGCTCTCTGGTGGTCCTTTGGGGGGGTCCTGATCAGGGTAAACGGGGTTAAACAATGTATGCTGCGAACCAGAGAATCAGAGATACTTTTAAAACTGATGCCCACAAAGCCAAGTATGGACCCCCTCCCTATCTTATGGCAGCAGTCTAGAGTCGTAGAAGCACTTCAAGTACAGCTCAACTGGACCTGCCATCCATCAAGACGCATGATAGACAAACATCACGACTCTTCTCCATCCTGGAGAATGAACTTCCACTGGCTGTCCCAACAGCAGACTCTCTCGGGGTCTTCAAACTCACACTGTAGACCATCTCTAGGTGAACCACTTATGAGCGCTAATCTACAGCATCGTTGAAATGAATTATATCACACTTATCCTATGTATCAGTACTGGTCCATGTTTCTGGCCATGTTTGAGCCCAAGGGTAGTTTGTACTAGCCAGAGATTCACACTCTGAGCACCTCCGTAGGTCACTTTGATTAAGAGCCTCTGCTAAATGCTGTGAACGCCTGTTGAGTAAATGTGGACTGAACGAATTTTAAGTCCTTTAAAAAAGTCACCCTGACCTGGCACGCGCAAGCCATCGCTGTTACAAACACGACCTTCTGTTTTGGAGGATCTGAAAGTTTTCTGATTGAGCTCTCAAACCTTTAAGGTGTTTGCAGGTACAAAAAAAAATCCTCAAATCCAAAAAAAGAAGCCTTTAAAGGCCAGATGCCTTGATCACCAGCTGAGTCTTCCTTTCACAATGCCCGGCCGTATAATGAGAGCAAATCCAATCAGCGCTTTAATAGCCATCAGAAAATGCGGGAATCACAATGTGAAAGTCTGCCGGTTAGGACGCGCCTGACCTTTTCAGGGCTACTGCCTCGTGCTGTGAACTTTTCAATCTGGGTTTGAGTGATTTCTCTTCGGGACAGGCTAAAGGCCTCCGAAAATTAATTACAGCAAAATCAATTATTGCTGTCCAACCAATCCCCCTCCCCCCACACTCTCCACCTTTCCACCCCACCAACCAAATCAACTTGTCTGTTGCAGCAAACAGAAGTGTTGCAGTTGGGAGTTGAGTCCAGGCTGGAAATCCTTTGTTGTCCAGGACTGGACTTAAAGTACGGTGAGGTCCAACAGTCTGGTGTTTCATTCCAAATGAAATGATTAGCAAAACAATGTAAGTACACAAGCTACAATAGAGGGAGTAAGAAAAATCTCACTTGTTTATAATGTAATGGTACCAATTTGGCCAATTGATGTAGAACTAAAACTGAATTATCATTTTTTTCTTAATGTAGGGTCTGTCTCAAAACCTACTGAGCTCCTACATAGGCAGCATTTCACATCATAGTATGTGCTCCCGACATGTAGACTGTCCCAATTCTTACATACCTTAAACATGCTGTCTACTGAGGAACCTTATTTAGACCTGACTTTAAGGAAGCATTGAACGCTTCCTCAGCCACTTTAGCTGGTCGCAGCTTAGCAACCAGCTAAACCACCAATTGCGTGCTGCAGTGGGCGGGAACAAGCCGTGACGCAGTCTCTCTCTAACTAGAGCATCTCAGTAATCTGTTTATGAGGAGAGATGAGGAGAGAAAGCTGCTACTTACACAGCTGCCTACCTAGACAGCCTACTTAGACACTCACTAGGGTTTCAGACACATCCATTAAGTGTCATTTTCTTAAAAAAAAATAATAAAAAATCCAATATTCATTATTTTTGGTTTATTTCCAGATTTAATGTCCCAGAGAAGCCAGAGTCAAATATTAGAAATGTTTGTTTGAGAATAAACTCAATAAAAGACTTGTCCAATGAAAAACATGTGTGTATGTCAATTTTAAATTTCTACATCATTTCAACATGCCAATAGTCATTTACACTGTGCGACAATTTCATGAAGAATGGACCAATAGAAGACATCCAAAACAGCTTGGAAAAAATTCTGGTTCCATTGACTTACATTGAAAGTAAAGTAGGTTTTTGGTCTCTCCTGTAAAGTTGGAATATATATATATATATATATATATATATATATATATATATATATATATATATATATATATATATATATATATATATTCCAACTTTACAGGAGAGACCAAAAACCTACTTTACTTTCAATGTAAGACCACCACATGGCAGGTACTATTTTGGTGGTGGATCATTCTCAGCACTGCAGTGGTGGTGGTGTTAGTAGTGGGTGTTGTGCTGGTGTGAGTGGATCAGACACAGCAGTGCTGCTGCTGGAGTGTTTAAACACCTCCTCAGTGTAACTGCTGGACTGAGAATCGTCCACCAACCAAAACTATCCAGACAACAGTGTCCTGTGGGCGGCGTCCTGTGTCCACTGATGAAGGGCTAGAGAACACAAACTGTGCAGCAGCAGATGAGCTTCTGTCTCTGACTTTACATCTACAAGGTGGACCAGCAAGTAGTAGGAGTGTCTAATAGAGTGGACAGTGAGTGGACACAGTGTTTAAACACTCCAGCAGCAGCACTGCTGTGTCTGATCCACTCACACCAGCACAGCACAAGCTAACACACCACCATGTCAGTGTCACTGCAGTGCTGAGAAAGACCCAACTCCCTAATAGTAGCTGCTCTGTGGTGGTCTTGTGGGGGTCCTGATCATTAAAGAACAGAGTAATAAAGTATACAGAGAATCAGATGAACTACAGTCTGTAAGTGAAGCTGGAGCTGATTGAATGGACAGTGTGTGTAGATACAAGGAGGTGGTTTTAATGGTATGGCTGGTTGGTGTATTGCGCTATATAATGAAAGTGAGGGGTCAGAAATGTTACTGCCCACTACTAAAATCTCCAGAAAAATTTGAATTAGCATTGATTTAATATGCAAATGCATTCACGTCAGCCTTCACTATCTATAACAAGGCTAACTAGCTCATGCTCCGCTTGCTAAAGCCAGGTGAGAAGATGTGATTTTGCCCATATTCGGCCCTGAAAGTAATCCAGTCTGATGTTCTTCAGCTCTAAGAGCTGCACAGCCATTTGATCAGCCTTGCTTTCCCCTGATTAGAGCACTTTTAAAGCACGGGGGTCCTGGAGAGGGCCGGAAATCTTTGAACTGCTCTTGAAGCCGACTGCGTTTGATCCTGCGAGGATGTGCCACGGTGTTTATTTCATTTACGTAATCCGACTCAACATGATTTGACAAGAAAAAGTACATTTGAATATTTCGCCCACTGCACATACGACCCGTTCGGCAAGAAAAAGTCGAGATGCCGTGCGGAAAGTAAACAAAAACACAGCACAGTCGCGTCCAAATCTTTTAAACCCTGAAAAGACAATGAATCATATGTTCCAGCTGAGAAAATTGTCTTCTGAAGAACCTTGATGTGATGTGAGTGGGCTGAGAGGAGTTCTTGGGTTGCATATACAGAAAAGATTTTGGGGATTATTGATGTTTAGTTGCTCACATTATACTTACAACTCTTGACGCCTACAAAGCCAAGAATGGACCCTCTCCCTATCTTATGGCAGCGGTCTAGAGTCAATCTGTACCTTGAGCCTTTTGGAGCTTCTACTGGTTGTCCAAGACTCTCTCGGGTTGAAGATGTGATGTGATGTGAGTGGGCTGAGAGACGTTCCTGAGATGTACACATACAATCGTCAGGATTCTGCTCCGTCCTGGAGTCTGAATAGTGGAATAAACTTCTCCTGGTTGTCCAAGCGGCAGACTCTCTCAGGGTAAAGATGTAATGTGATGTGAGTGGGCTAAGAGAAGTTCTTGGGACACATACAGAAAAGAGTTTGGGGATTATTGATGTTTAGTTGCTCACATTATATTTACAACTCTTGACGCCTACAAAGCCAAGAATGGACCCTCTCCCTATCTTATGGCAGCGTTCTAGAGTCGATCTGTACCTTGAGCCCTTTGGAGCTTCAAGTTCAGCTCGACTGGACCTGCCATCCTTCAAGAGGCATGGATGACAATCTTCAGGACTCTGTTCCGTCCTGGAGCTTGGATAGTGGACTGAACTTCTCCTGGTTGTCCAAGCACCAGACTCTCTCGGGTTGAAGATGTAATGTGATGCAAGATTTTGGTGATTATTGATGTCAAAAAATGGACCCCTTCCTTATCTTACGGCAGTGGTCTACAGTCCATCTGTACCTTTGAAGCTTCAAGTTCAGCTTGACTGGACCGGCGAGCCTTTAAGATGGGGTGAAGATTTGATGTGAGTGGGCTGAGAGAAGTTCTTGGGACATATGTACAGAAAAGATTTTGGGGATTATTGACGTTTAGTTGTTTGCTGTGTATTTAAAACTCTTGACGCCTACAAAGCCAAGAATGGATCCCTCACCCTCTATCTTATGGTAGTGGTCTAGAGTCGATCTGTACCTCGAATCCTTTGGAGCTTCAAGTACAGCTTGACTGGACCGGCCATCCTTCAAGAGGCATGGATGACAGTTGTCAGGACTCTGCTCCGTCCTGGAGCCTGCACAGTGGAATGAACTTCTCCTGGTTGTCCAAACACCAGACTCTCTCGGGTTGAAGATGTGATGTGATGTGAGTGGGCTGAGAGACGTTCCTGAGACATATACATACAATCGTCAGGACTCTGCTCCGTCCTGGAGTCTGAATAGTGAAATGAACTTCTCCTGGTTGTCCAAGCGGCAGACTCTCTCAGGGTGAAGATGTAATGTGATGTGAGTGGGCTAAGAGAAGTTCTTGGGACACATACAGAAAAGATTTTGGGGATTATTGATGTTTAGTTGCTCACATTATATTTACAACTCTTGACGCCTACAAAGCCAAGAATGGACCCTCTCCCTATCTTATGGCAGCGGTCTAGAGTCAATCTGTACCTTGAGCCCTTTGGAGCTTCAAGTTCAGCTCGACTGGACCAGCCATCCTTCAAGAGGCTTGGATGACCATCTTCAGGACTCTCTCTGTTCCGTCCTGGAGCTTGGATAGTGGAATGAACTTCTCCTGGTTGTCCAAGCACCAGACTCTCTCAGGTTGATGCAAGATTTTGGGGATTATTTACGTTTAGTTGCTTGCATTATATTTAAAACTCTTGCGTCAGTGGTCTAGAGTCAATCTGTGCCTCAAACCCTTTGGTGCTTCAAGTACAGCTCGATTGGATCAGCCATCCTTCAAGAGACATGGATGACAATCGTCAGGACTCTGCTCCGTCCTGGAGCCTGGATAGTGGAATGAAAATTCTCCTGGTTGTCCAAGCACCAGACTCTCTTAAGGAGAAGATGTGATGTGAGTGGGCTGAGAGAAGTTCTTGGGACCTATATATAGAAAAGATTTTGGGGATTGTTGACGTTGAATTGCTTGCATTAGTTTTAAAACTCTTGACGCCTACAAAACCAAGAATGGACCCCCCATCTGTACCTCAAACCCTTCGGAGCGTCAGGTTCAGTTTGACAGGCATGGAAGACAATTTTAAGGACCCTGCTCCATCCTGGAGCCTGGATAGTGAAATTAACTTCTATTGGTTGTCCAATGGCAGACGCTCTTGTGGTGAAGTTGTGATGTGATTTGAGTGGGCCGAGAGAAGTTCCTGAGACGTATATATACAATCATCAGGACTCTGCTCTGTCCTGGAGCCTGGATAGTGAAATGAACTTCTACTGGTTGTCCAAGTAGCAGGTTCTCTCGGTGAAGATGTGATGTGATGTGAGTGGGCTGAGAGAAGTTCTTGAGGTGTATATACAGAAAAGATCAAGTACAGCTTGACTGGACCGGCCATCCTTCAAGAGGCATGGATGACAGTTGTCAGGACTCTGCTCTGTCCTGGAGCCTGGATGGTGGAATGAACTTCTACTGGTTGTCCAAGCAGCAGGTTCTCTCGGGGAGAAGATGTAATGTGATGTGAGTGGGCTGAGAGAAGTTCTTGGGACGCAAATACAGAAAAGATTTTGGGGATTATTGACGATTAGTTGCTTGCATTAAGTTTAAAACTCTTGACGCCTACAAAGCCAAGAATGGACCCTCTACCTATCTTACGGCAGTGGTCTAGAGTTGATCTGTTCCTTGAACCCTTTAGAGCTGGACTGGCCATCCTTCCAGACTCATGGATGACATTGTCAGGACTCTGCTCCATCCTGAAGCCTGGATAGTGCAATGAACCTCTACTGGCTGTCCAAGCAGCAGACACTCTCGCGGTGAAAATGTGATGTGAGTGAGTGTGAAGTTGTGTATATGAGATGTTTTGTTGAACATATCATTATAATGCAAATTTGATAAGCTATGTTTATCACTGAGTTTTAAATAGTGGTGTCAAAGTTAACACGTTATTATCATGTTAGCACAATGAATCATTAACAGCACTTTTTTTTTTTCGCGCTGTGCATTATCTGTGGCTTCATGAAGCAGAAGTTCCTGTCCGCCAGCTTCTTGTTCAAATATGCTTTTTCTTGTTCAAATATAAGAACTAAACTTAAGCCTAATAGCAGATCCAGCTTAAATGACCCGAAACCGCTCATGCTCTGTAACTGAGGACCATAATTTATTCAAGTACAACCATAAATGTTGAGTTCTATTGAATGCACTGATAAGATTAAAGTCATTGGAAGCCACCACCCTGTTAACAAGAACAAGAATAAGGAATACCACTGCAGTGACAAGAAGGGGGTCTCACCCCAGTGACAAGAGTGGTACCACCAAAGGGACAAAAGGGGTCTCACCCCACTGACAAGAGATGTGCCATCACAGTGGCAAAAGGGGTACCACCTTATCAGATCACCCTACAGACAAGACAGGTATCACCCCAGTGACAGGAGGGGTACCATTGCAGTGTCAAGAGGGACACCACCCTGGTGACAAGAGGGGTACCACTGCAGTGATAAGAAGGGGAAACTACCCTAGTGACAAGAGGGGTACCACCCCACTGACAAGAGAGGTACCACCGCAGAGACAAGAGGGGAAACTACCCTAGTGACAAGGAGGGTACCACCCCACTGACAAGAGAGGTACCACCGCAGAGACAAGAGGGGAAACTACCCTAGTGACAGGATGGGTACCACCCCATTGACAAGAGAGGTACCACCTTACTGACAAGAGGGGAAACTACCCTAGTGACAAGAAGGGGTACCACCCCACTGACGAGAGAGGTACCACTGCAGAGACAAGAGGGGAAACTACCCCACTGACGAGAGAGGTACCACTGCAGAGACAAGAGGGGAAACTACCCTAGTGACAAGAGGGGTACCACCTTACTGACAAGAGAGTCAGTACCACAGAGACAAGAGAGGTACCACCGCAGAGACAAAAGGGGGAAACTACCCTAGTGACAAGAGGGGTACCACCCCATTGACAAGAGAGGTACCACCGTACAGACAAGAGGGGAAACTACCCTAATGACAAGAGGGGTACCACCCGACTGACAAGAGAGGTACAACCGCAGAGACAAGAGGGGAAACTACCCTAGTGACAAGAGAGGTACCACCGCAGAGACAAGAGGGGAAACTACCCTAGTGAAAAGAGAGGTACCTCCACACTGACAAGAGAGGTACCACTGCAGAGACAAGAGGGGAAACTACCCTAGTGAAAGGAGGGGTACCTCCACACTGACAAGAGAGATACAACCACAGAGACAAGAGGGGTACCACCACAGAGACAAGAGGGGAAACTACCCTAGTGGCAAGAAAGGTACCATCGCAGAGACAAGAGGGGAAACTACCCCACTGACAAGTGAGGTACCACCCCACTGACAAGTGAGGTACCACCGCAGAGACAAGAGGGGTGGTACCTCACTTGTCAGTGGGGTAGTTTCCCCTCTTGTCTCTGCGATGGTACCTCACTTGTCAGTGGGGTGGTACCTCACTTGTCAGTGGGGTACCACCACAGAGACAAGAGGGGAAACTACCCTAGTGGCAAGAAAGGTACCATCGCAGAGACAAGAGGGGAAACTACCCCACTGACAAGTGAGGTACCACCCCACTGACAAGTGAGGTACCACCGCAGAGACAAGAGGGGAAACTACCCTAGTGACAAGAGAGGTACCACCCCACTGACAAGAGAAGTACCACCCCACTGACAAGAGAGATACAACAACAGAGACAAGAGGGGTACCACCACAGAGACAAGAGGGGAAACTACCCTAGTGACAAGAGAGGTACCATCGCAGAGACAAGAGGGGAAACTACCCCACTGACAAGAGAGGTACGACCCCACTGACAAGAGAGGTACGACCCCACTGACAAGAGAGGTACCACCCCACTGACAAGAGAGATACAACAACAGAGACAAGAGGGGTACCACCACAGAGACAAGAGGGGAAACTACCCTAGTGACAAGAGAGGTACCATCGCAGAGGCAAGAGGGGAAACTACCCCACTGACAAGTGAGGTACCACTGCAGAGACAAGAGGGGAAACTATCCTAGTGGCAAGAAGGTTACTTTCCCACTGACAAAAGGCAGGAGGGGTAACATTGCAATGGCAAGAAGGCCCCAGTAACAAAAGAGGTACCACCTTACTGACAAGAGGGGTCCCACCCCAGTGACAATCATATACCTTTTACCTGGGAGTCTGTTTTTCATTCGGCATGTGTTCTGTATGTCACCCGCGAGGCAGAAGTGTCATATGTGTTATTGCGACTCCTGTATTCCTGTAAAAAACTTTCTCCAACTCTTCTAACACAGAACTCTCAGAACTCCGTCCGCCACGGGAGCGCATGCATTGTGTTCACATACTCATCATTTCACCTTCCTCCTGCTGCCCACTCCTTCCACTAATCGGCCTCTCTCTCTCTCTCTCTGGCTCTCCCTCTCTCTCTCTCTCTCTCTCCCTCTCCCTCTCTCTCTCTCTCTCTCTCACTCTCTCTCTCTCTCTCTCTGCAAATGGTCCGCTGAGGGTGCCGTTATGTTCGTTCTGCACCATCGCCGGAAGACTCGCGGCAAGATAACGAAAAGCGTCCCCCCAGTGCAGAGAGACGTCCTTCTGCTTATTCCTGCCTGGCAGCTTGTCTTTTAATTAAAGCTTCATCTCACTGACTGGACTGGACACCGTCTCCGAGCCCGAGTATCCTCGTTTACTGCGCACTCGCTTCCCTATCAGCCTAATTGGCTCGACCACTTTCAGAGAAAGTCACTCCGCTTCTCCTCGCTCACGGAGGAGGAGGCTAGTGTTTGTTTCTGTTATCTTCAGCCCCTCCTCCCTCTACCTCTCTTTCTCTGCCTCACTCTCCCTGTCCCTCCCTCTCGCTCTCCCTTTCTTCCTTTCTCCAACTCTTTCTATTTGTCTCTTAAACTTTCTCTCTCTCTCTCTCCCTCCCTCTCTCTGTCTCCCTCTCCCCCTCTCTCTCCTGCTCTCTCTCTCCCTCTTTCTCCCTTTCCCTGTCCTTCCCTCTCTCTCCCTCTCTCCAACTCTTTCTATTTGTCTCCTTAACGTACTCTCTCTCTCTCTCCCTCTCTCTCCCTCCCTCTCTCCAACTCTTTCTATTTGTCTCCTTAACTTACTCTCTCTCCCTCTCTCCAACTCTTTCTATTTGTCCCCTTAACTTACTCTCTTTCTCTCCCTCTCTCTCCAACTCTTTCTGTCCCCTTAACTTACTCTCTCCCTCTCTCCCTCCCCCTCTCCAACTCTTTCTATTTGTCTCCTTAACTTACTCTCTCTTTCTCTCCCTCTCTCCCTCCCTCTTTCCAACTCTTTCTATTTGTCTCCTTAACTTATTCTCTCCCTCTCTCCCTCCCTCTCTCCAACTCTTTCTGTCCCCTTAACTTACTCTCCCTCTCTCTCTCCAACTCTTTCTATTTGTCACCGTAACTTACTCTCTCTCTTTCTCTACCTCTCTCCCTCCCTCACTCCAACTCTTTCTATTTGTCTTCTTCACTTACTCTCTCTCTCTTTCTCTCTCTCTCTCTCCAACTCTTTCTATTTGTCTCCTTCACTTACTCTCTCTCTTTCTCTCTCTCTCTCTCCAACTCTTTCTATTTGTCCCCTTAACTTACTCTCTCTCGCTCTCTCCCTCCCTTTTTCCAACTCTGTTTCCTTAACTTACTCTCTCTCTCTCCCTCTCTCCAACTCTATCTATTTGTTTTCATAACTTACTCTCTCTCTCTCTCCCTCTCTCCAACTCTATTTGTTTCCTTAACTTACTCTCTCTCTCTCCCTCTCTCCAACTCTATCTATTTGTTTTCCTAACTTACTCTCTCTGTCTCTCCCTCTCTCCAACTCTATTTGTTTCCTTAACTTACTCTTTCTCTCTCCCTCTCTCCAACTCTATCTATTTGTTTTCCTAACTTACTCTCTCTCTCGCTCCCTCTCTCCAACTCTATTTGTTTCCTTAACTTACTCTTTCTCTCTCCCTCTCTCCAACTCTATCTATTTGTTTTCCTAACTTACTCTCTCTCTCTCTCCCTCTCTCCAACTCTATCTATTTGTTTCCTTAACTTACTCTTTCTCTCTCCCTCTCTCCAACTCTATCTATTTGTTTTCCTAACTTACTCTCTCTCTCTCTCCCTCTCTCCAACTCTATCTATTTGTTTCCTTAACTTACTCTTTCTCTCTCCCTCTCTCCAACTCTATCTATTTGTTTCCTTAACTCTATCTCTCTCTCTCTCTCTCTCTCTCCAACTCTATCTATTTGTTTCCTTAACTTACTCTCTCTATCTCTCTCCCTCCCTCTCTCCGTCCAACTGTTTCTATTTGCCCCTGAACTTACTCTCTCCCTCTCTCCCTCACTCTCACTCTCTCTCTCTCCCTCTCTCCAACTCTATCTATTTGTTTTCCTAACTTACTCTCTCTGTCTCTCCCTCTCTCCAACTCTATTTGTTTCCTTAACTTACTCTTTCTCTCTCCCTCTCTCCAACTCTATTTGTTTCCTTAACTTACTCTTTCTCTCTCCCTCTCTCCAACTCTATCTATTTGTTTTCCTAACTTACTCTCTCTCTCTCCCTCTCTCCAACTCTATCTATTTGTTTTCCTAACTTACTCTCTCTCTCTCCCTCTCTCCAACTCTATCTATTTGCCCCTGAACTTACTCTCTCCCTCTCTCCCTCACTCTCACTCCTTCTCTCCAACTCTATCTATTTGTCTCCTTAACTTACTCTCTCCCTCTCTCTCTCTCTCTCTCTCTCTCTCTCTCTCTCCAACTCTTTCTATTTGTCTCTTATACTCACTCTCTCTCTCTGTCTCTGTAACAAACACAGCTCATAGCTGGGGGCTGCGAGTCTCTGCAGCTCCCTGTGATTCACATTATTCTTTCTTCTGCCTGACAAGGGAGTATATCTGGCTTTTGTAGATATTTATATTCGAGCGCCGAGTCGGGAAAGTTATCATGCGCGGCTCTATAACACCGTATCCGTTTGAAGTTGTCGACGATCTCCGCCGGGTGGCCGCTACTTCTGCGCCTGCCTGCTTTTCTGCGCGCTATCTTGACGACCGCTCCATACGATGCATGATTCGGGGACGTTTAACCCTCTGCTGCTCGACGTTGCCTCGGGGCAACAAACCCATTTTACTGACTTTGCGACGACACCATGCATTTGTAATGAGGATGAAGGGCGGAATAAAGGGAAGAGTTTAAAAGAGCTGGTATTTGATCACACTGTCTCCCGGCGGGCCTTTTTAAAACCTGGTTTTGACGAAGCCAGCTTGTGGATGTTACACCAGACAGCCTCTTTCACAGGGATTAGTTACTATAAATGAGTTTAATCATTTTAAACTAACACCATTTACGTCTGTTCGAGTGTCAAATTGTTTTAGTTTTAATATTCTGTCTTTACACACATCGTTTTCATGTTTTCAAATAATGCTTCAATACTTTTGGTGCCTTTCCTCCGGGTACTCCGGTTTCCTCCCACAGTCCAAACACATGCATGTTAGGTTGATCCTCACTCTAAACTGAGTGAGTACAGGCAGTAGGGGGCTGTAGGTTCAATGAAACCATGATGTTTCAGTGCACTCAAAAATGAATTGGACTCTATGGGGGGAAAAAAGAGGGATGGGAAAAAAACACAAGCAGACGAGTGTGGGTCAAACCGATACTGCAGTCGTGGTCGGGGTTCTGCCCTAAACCAGTATGTGCAAAACAGTGTCTGTCAGTCGAGCAGAAGTACAATCTATTAGCGTGCACTTTTCCATCCTATTCATTCTCTATGGGAATCCATGCATCCAATCAAAAAGCTGTATACAAGCCCGAATCACACAATCATACCAGACAGTCTGGAGCATGAATGGTGTTGATATCTCAAAAACTGTGGGCGAAAGCAAAAAACGAATAACAACATAGTCCTAATAATTCTGCATCCCATTCCCAAACAATGTGCATCAGTATCACGCCATCTTTGCGACCCCAGTCTTCTGGGATGGACCGGATGTTGGACCATGGCTGTAAGGACTCACTTCCATTCAGTCACAGGCGCTTTATCGAGATCAGGCATCAATGTTGATTCATTCCATGTTGAGTCACCCCAACGGTGTTAGATTAGGTTTGAGGTCAGGCCAGTTTAAACACACCAAACCCTCGGAACCTCAGGACCTGCGCTGTCATTGCTTCCAGGTCCAGCTAGAAGACTTCCTTATGCTCCATGTTGTCCTATTCTGTGAGTCTTGAAGTTGACCACTTGGCCACTGAGCTGTTGTTCCTCCTCCACTTCAATGTAACACATCTTACGGTTGTCTAGGGCAGCTCTAGTTCTGACCCATTCTACTGCCAGTGGTGGCTGCATGACTGTACACTCTGCTTCCAAGATGGAACCCATTAATTAGAACCAGTGTTTGGACATACTTTGATAAACTGAGATGGTGGTGATCTTATCTGAGATGGTGGTGCCAGTGTTTCAAGGTGCCCCCCGTTGTTGTGTTACCTTCTGGTTCTCTCATTTAGTTCTGCTATTATAGTCTGCCGTTAGCCAGACTCTGATAATGTTGTACATTCTCCCAGTCTCCATACATCTTTATCAGTTTATGACTGCCCACCTGTCCAGACTGACACTGATGGAAGACCACCCAATTCACCCACCAATTTGAACGTTCTGTTCCACCTTAAAAGCCGAAGACGTTAAGCCTTCAAATCTTCAGCTTGAAGCCTGCATTTAAGGTGGAATGGTAAATTCAAACTTCTAATGTAACATCTTCATGCGAGTGATTGACTGAAGGTACTACAGTTATACAATATACATTTATTGTAATAGAAGGATATTTAAATGTGCTTTTACCCCTTTTGGTGGAGTTTGGTGGGGGTCACACTCTCCCATCGCCCCCCCGTAATTCGTGCCCTGGTCAAGAGCAAATCTACACCCTTGCTTTTCAGGACAGTCATGTTCTCAGTAGAAGGGAAGGATGACATTGGCAGCAATTATGTTACAAAACACTGCAATATTCTCCAAAGTGAAACCCACACACTCAGCACTCATACCAGTAATTACAATTGTCGCCGGCCTGCCTCCAATAAACGCTACAAGTCCTTACACTGCAATAACTTCGCTCCAGAGAAGAAAAAAAAAAGTTAATTTTACGAGCGAGAGTGAAAGAGTGCGACTCTCTCTGGGAGTCCCGTTGGTTGTGTTGGCTCTCGGCACCTGCTGGGGGGTGCGGGGGGGCATGAGTTTTGCAGTTCAAAGCTATCCTGTCCGACTGTATCATCTGAACATGCAGCTGGCCGGACAGATAAAGTCCAAACATGCAGCGGGAAGCGTGAAGCCTATTTTTGGAGACACCTGCCTGGACCAGCCCGGCTCAGTGGCCTACTTCGGCGAAAGCGTTTGCCGCAAAATCAGGTTTAGACAGTTTTCCGCTTATCCCGAATGTAATCAGTCAGCCAGAATGTGTCTGAAGTCTGCTCTGCTTCCTTAGCTACGAGGCTAACGACAAGCTAGCTGCCAAGTCATGGTGGAAAACCAATTAGCATCGTGCTAACAGCAGGCCCAAGTCTTCACGCCAGTCTCTCCAACTCTGACTGAGTTGTTTCCATCTGCTGAAATATGATTGCGTGTATCGTTTCTAACACTGTATGACTTACTGTTACCTATAAACATGGACAGAAGTGCGTTAGCGTAGCGGGAAACAGCAGCGATAGCAGCGATAGCAGCCATGTGGCTAAACTTTGTCCAAATCTTTTTGTCTATTGTTGTAAATGACCTGAAATTTGGGTTCAATCGCATTAAATTGTGTTAACTTAATGTGAAACTCAATGCAGTGATGCATGTGGATGGGTTTATGGTTATTTTGATGTTTGACTGTACTTAGAATGCTAACGTTAGGATGACTGAACCCTGATTATAAACCGGATAGAATCTGTGCAGTGAAACACCCACATATACACATACCAGGAGGCAGTGACTTGCCCGGAGTGCCTCGGGGGAGCAGTTGGGGGTTAGGTGCCTTGCTCAAGGGCATATCAGTCACGTCCTGTTGGTCCAGGGGATCGAACCGGTAACCTTCAAGTCACAAGGCCGGATCCCCAACCTTGGCCCATGACTCCCCTGTGGATGGTTTGGGCTACATTTCAGCCCATGTTCCAAAAACCCATTATACACATACACTATATGGCCAAAAGTATGTGGACACCCATCCTTATTATGGAGTTCAGGTGTTTTACCCACATTCCTGAAAGACATATAAATGAAGTGCATGCAATCTTTATAGACAAACATTAGCAGCACAGAACAGGCCACCCTGAAGAACCCAATGACTGTCAGTTTGCTAGATCTGTCCTAGTCAACTGTAAGTGCTATTATTGTTCTCTTGATTGACGAGTCTGATGTGGAACTCCAGAGGCCTTTGAAATGATTTGGCATGATATATATGCCACACATATTGCGTCTGTATATATATATATATATATATATATATATATATATATATATATATATATATATATATATATATATATATATATATATATATACTACCGCTCAAAATTTGGGATCACAGTGAAATGTTCTTGTTTTAATGGAGTTTCTTCTTCCCTAACACAACAATGGACTGACTGTTTCTTTCTGGTCATTTTGAGTCGGTCAGCAAGCCATCAACTGCTGATGCTTCAGATACTAAACTAACCTAGAATGTTGTTCTCCCTTTTATACTCACTTATTAGTAGAATGTTTTTCAGCTGTGCATCACAACTGAACAAGAGTGTCCTAACAACCAATTAGTCCAATAACATCCTTAACTTGGATTGGTGGTCGTACCAGGAGATTTAGACAGAGGACTGAGAATTGCTGATAATAGACTATATGTAAAATAAGCCTCTATACAAAAATAGACTTTAATACAAACATTTATATTCTTTAAAAATCATCTGATACACTTACATTAACTGTGAAATGAACAATATTGTTTGTGAATTGCATGAAAATTGTATGAAATGAAATTCTAAAGTGATCCTAAATTTTTGAGCGGTAGAGTATATATACACTATTTCTAGCCTTGTTAATTCTGGTCATATTTGATGAAAATGACGTCGGCCTCACAGTTTTACAGTTTCTATGTTTTATTGATTAGTGGGAATGACTTGCCGGTTATACATTACGGCCACATGGGGGCTCCCAAATGTGTTGAGTTAAATTACATCTCTTGCCTCTTGATTTGTCTTTACAGATAATTTTCTAAGAGTGGAAATCATTTCTATTTTATTGAAGTAGTCAGGAAGGGTCAGCTGTCTTTTGATTTTTTGTGTACAGTTATTTATTTATTGAAAGCCTTTCCGGCACTAATGGCTCATCCACGCTGTGATTATCTCTATATTGGACATAATGTGTAGTAATGGAGGTCTGTTCACACTAAGTATCTCTTTGATGTATAGAGGACTATAGCAGTCAGACACAGAACATATGTATGTGTCTGTGATACTAAACCAAATATTTGTTCTCATCCATGTAGGCTTATACAACAAACTGAGGAACCACATGTACACTATTACTGATAGATAAATAGATAGAGAGATAGATAGAGATAGATAGAGAGATAGATAGAGAGATAGATAGATAGATAGATAGTGTGTGTATGTGTAGGTGTTTCATTGCCCCCTAGTGTGTGTGTATACATGTGGGTGTTCCACTGCCACCTGGTGTATGTGTTCACTAGTGTGTGTGTGTATATGTGGGTTTTTTACTGCCCCTTATTGTGAACGTTAATTAGTGTGTGTATATGTGGGTGTTTCACTGCTATCTAGTGTGTATGTTCACTAGTGTGTGTATGTGGGTGTTTCACTGCTATCTAGTGTGTATGTTCACTAGTGTGTGTATGTGGGTGTTTCACTGCTATCTAGTGTGTATGTTCACTAGTGTGTGTATGTGGGTGTTTCACTGCTATCTAGTGTGTATGTTCACTAGTGTGTGTATGTGGGTGTTTCACTGCTATCTAGTGTGTATGCTAACTAGTGCGTGTGTATGTGGGTGTTTCACTGTCCCCTAGTGTGTATGTTTACTAGTATGTGTGTATGTGGGAGTTTTACTATACCCTAGTGTGAATGTTGACTAATGTGTGTGTATGTGGGTGTTTCACTGTCCACTAGTGTGTATGTTCACTAGTGTGTGTGTGTGTATGTGGGTGTTTCACTGTCCCCTAGTGTGTATGTTCACTAGTGTGTGTGTGTGTGTGTGTGTGTGTGTGTTTCACTGTCCCCTAGTGTGTATG
This sequence comes from Megaleporinus macrocephalus, assembly GCA_021613375.1. Classification (NCBI taxonomy): domain Eukaryota; kingdom Metazoa; phylum Chordata; class Actinopteri; order Characiformes; family Anostomidae; genus Megaleporinus; species Megaleporinus macrocephalus. The sequence continues at coordinate 5,412,220 of CM038711.1, forward strand.
TTTACTAGTATGTGTGTATGTGAGAGTTTCACTGTCCACTAGTGTGAATGTTCACTAGTGTGTGTGTATGTGGGTGTTTCACTGTCCCCTAGTGTGTATGTTCACTAGTGTGTGTGTTTCACTGTCCCCTAGTGTGTATGTTCACTAGTGTGTGTGTGTGTGTGTGTTTCACTGTCCCCTAGTGTGTATGTTTACTAGTATGTGTGTATGTGAGAGTTTTACTGTCCACTAGTGTGAATGTTCACTAGTGTGTGTGTGTGTGTGTATGTGGGTGTTTCACTGTCCTCTAGTGTGAATGTTCACTAGTGTGTGTGTGTATGTGGGTGTTTCACTGTCCCCTAGTGTGAATGTTCACTAATGTGTGTATGTGGGTGTTTCACTATCGCCTAGTGTTTATGTTCACTACTGTGTGTGTGTGTGTGTGTGTGTGTGTATATATGGGTGTTTCACTGTCCCCTAATGTGAATGTTCACTAGTGTGTGTGTATGTGGGTGTTTCACCGTCCTCTAGTGTGTATGTTCACTAGTGTGTGTGTGTGTGTGTGTGTATGGGTGTTTCACTGTCCCCTAATGTGAATGTTCACTAGTGTGTGTGTGTGTGTGTGTGTGTGTGTGTGTGTGTGTGTGTGTGTGTGTGTGTGTGTGTGTATATGTGTGTGTGTATATGGGTGTTTCACTGTCCCCTAGTGTGAATGTTCACTAGTGTGTGTGTGTGTGTGTGTATGTGGGTGTTTCACTGTTGCCTAGTGTGTATGTTTACTAGCGTGTGTGTGTGTGAGTTTCACTGTCCCCTAGTGTGTGTGTGTGTGTGTGTGTGTGTTTCACTGTGCAGATGGGTTAAGTGAGGTCAGATTCTGCTGTGTGTAAACTCTAGTGGCAAACAGTTCTAAATTCTATTTTAATTCTATTGAAAATATGTGTGTGTGTTTGGGTGGTTCAGTGTTTGCTGGCTTGTCCAGCATTGACCAGCCGCTAACTCACTTGCTACTTGGTGCTGATGCTTCAAAAACATTTTAATGAGCATCTGAGCGTCTCTGTCTCCCTCACTGACAGCATGATTTAATAATGTGTTTATTTTCAGGGACACTCCGTCATTTTGAGCTTGAGGCCTTCAGGGGGTCCAAGATGTTAATCAGTGGGTCTAAGAGGTCCAGGACTGCCTGTATTTCACACCTCTATTCCAGAAGAATAAACACAAACAAAGCGCTTACAGATGTCCTCTGAGTTTAGTTTGAAGAAAGTTTCTCCTGGAAGCCTCCGGCCATCATTACCGGAACATCTGATTTAATATAATGAAGGCCTGATCAGCCAACCGTATATCTATACCATAGAGCCAGCGGTATTACTGCTGCCAGAAGGGGAGCTTTATAAACAGATAAATTTAAAAACATTGACAGACATAAAGCCAACATATATTAGAATCAATTTTTGTTTGTTGTACTATTAATGCTTCTATCAAATCAAATAAACACTTACTGCCCAGAGACTGCCCATAACATTACCCTAACCCCAAAATAACAGTACCCTTCCTATAACATTACCCTAACATTACCCTAACCTTAATATTCCCCTTACCCTAACATTACTCTAACTGTAAGAGTACCCTAGCCCTAACATTACCCTGACCTTAACATTACTATGACATTACCCTAGCCCTAACCCTAACACCACCTTAACCCTAACATTACCATAACATAATCCTAACACTAACCTAACCATAACATTACCTTAAACCTAACATTACCCTGACCCTGACATTGCCCTAACCCCAACATTACCCTAACCATAACATTACCCTGACCTTAACATTACCATAACATTACCCTAATCTTAACGTAACCCTAACACTAACCTAACCATAACATTACCCTAACATTAACCTAACCATAACATTACCATGATATTACCCTAACATTACTCTAACCATAACCTTACCCTAACCTTAACATTACCCTAACATAACATTACCATAATATTACCCTAACATTACTCTAACCATAACATTACCCTAACCTTAACATTACTCTAACCATAACATTTCCCTAACCTTAACATTACTCTAACCCTAACATTACCCTAATACTACCCTGACCGTAACATTGCCCTAACCCCAACATTACCCTAACCATGTTACCCTGACCCTAACATTACCATAACATTGCCCTAATCTTAACATTACCCTAACCCTAATATTGCCATAACCATACCCTAACCCTACTCTAATTTTACCTAATCTTAATCTTAACCTTAACCCTAATTTAACCTTAAACCTAACCTTAACCTTAACTTTATTCTAAACCCTAACTTTATTCTTAACCCTAAGCCTAACTTTCACCTTAACCTTACGCCTAACATTAACCCTAACTTAACCTTACCCTTATCCTAACCTCAAAATGTAATCATTTACATCATGGCGTCCAGTTTGTGGTCCCCACAGGAATGAAAGATCCCCACAGCGTGAGGACCTGAGCCGGTTATGGTCTCCACAATGTGCTATAAACCTGGTTCACACACACACACACACACAGCTTTTTTTATCTGTCCTGGTTTATTTCTTTATGCGCCACATAAGCAGTAAAACAGCGCCACCTGGTGGCCAAAAAATGTTAAAGCCCATGTTCCTCCAGGAAATGCTCAGTTAGCTCAGTTGCCTTCAGAGAGCTTGTAAGCTTGTTCATATATTTACTGATATTCACAGTATTGATTATGTACTGCAAGCTTTTCCTGCAGCTGCAGTGCAAAGAGAATATAATCTACTCTACAGATTTACAGTACTGTGGTATTTAATTAATGAATTAACTAATTCATTAATGAATGAACACAGCAACAGTAATTAATGCAGTTAGTTTCTCCTACTGTCACATTTATCATTATTAGTGTATCGTATCGGCGCCGATACTGGCACTTACACACAGTATCGGTATCGGCAATACAGAGCGCTGCAAAATTTGTAACGTCAGCCTTTCGAGGGGGGGCACGACCAGCGAAGACTTTAATACTTCAAATTAAATTAAGCATTTAAAGCGAGACCACGTCAAAGAACACAGCGACTTCATCCAAGCAAGCACAAAATACAACATATTAAAAAAATCCTTTATAAATATCAGGATTTATAGCCATATAGAGAGCATTTAAGTCAGAGTTGGTATCGGTATCGGTACTCTGTATTGGCAGATACCTGAAAAGCTGGTATCGATATTGATATCGGTAAGGAAAAAGTGGTATCGGTGCATCCCTAATCATTATCACTGTACAATATTCATCTGAATGTTCTTTGCATATCACCCAGGTTATATTAGCTTTCAGTAACAAGTCTTACGCAACTCATTCTTAGCCAATAAATACAACAAGAAGAAACAATCAAAACAGTTCTGGCTTCTAGAGATGCCCTTACTGGGCTTCTGTACTGCAGTCAGTTAATTCCAGTCAGTATTGAAGTCGTCATACACTGGGAGATAGAAGACAGATAGTGATCTTCAAGCAGATCTGGTTCATCTGGGCAGTTTAATAAGAACTGGCTTTGATTTCTAGGACAAGAAGAAGCATTCCGAGAAAGGAATAAGCTTCAAATCCAGTTATGTTCTTCAGGCACACTATATTATAACAGCGTAGACATACAGGGGTTGGACAATGAAACTGAAACCCCTGTCATGTTAGTGTGGGAGGTTTCATGGCTAAATTGGACCAGTCTGGTGGTCAATCTTCATTAACTGCACCAGTAAAAGCAGAGTGTGAAGTTCAGTTAGCAGGTAAGAGCACAGTTTACTCAAAATATTACAATAACACAACATTATGGGACATACCAGAGTTCAAAAGAGGACAAACTGTTGGTGCATGTCTTGCTGGCGCATCTGTGACCAAGACAGCAAGTCTTGTATCAAGAGCCATGGTATCCAGGGTAACGTCAGCAGACCACCAAGAAGGACCAACCACATCCAACAGGATTAACTGTGGACGCAAGAGGAAGCTGTCTGAAAGGGACGTTGGGTTCTAACCCGGATTGTATCCAAAAAACATAAAACCACGTCTGATCAAATCACGGCAGAGTTAAATGTGCACCTCAGCTTCTCCTGTTTCACCAGAACTGTCCGTCAGGAGCTCCACAGGGTCAATATACACGGCCGGGTTGCTATAGCCAAACCTTTGGTCACTCGTGCCAATGCCAAACATCGGTTTCAATGGTGCAAGGAGATCAAATCCTGGACTATGGACAATGTGAAACATGGATTGTTCTCTGATGATCCACCTTTACTGTTTTCCCCACATCCGGGAGAGTTACGGTGTGGAGAAGCCCCAAAGAAGCAGACCACCCAGACTGTTGCATGCCCAGAGTGAAGCATGGGGGTGGATCAGTGATGGTTTGGGCTGCTATATCATGGTATTCTTTTGGCCCAATACTTGTACTAGATGGGCGCATCACTGCCAAGGACTACCGAACCATTCTGGAGGACCATGTGTATCCAATGGTTCAGACATTGTGTCCTGAAAGAGCATCACCCTCCCAACTGAGAATTACTCCCAACTAAATGCAAATAAAAATAAAAAAGGTTAAGCTTCAAGCTTCTCATTAAAAACCGGAACCTTCAGGACTAAACGGATGAGCTTCAAATGATTAACACCACCTACAGGAACACCAGCTGCCTTCAGCTTGTAATAAACTTGTCTTATATTCCATGCTGTTATGACCTCTGGACGTAATAGCTTTTCTGTGTGTCTGCTGGCCACTTGGGGGCGCCTCTTGTATAAAAAGGTCATCAAGCCTCCATCTCTGGAGACATGAAAGCTGCTTTAAGTTCTGAGGGACGTGTGGAATTTCTGCTTCAGTAGTTTAGTTTCTTTTTTTGGTCTGAGGGTTCATTTTTTGGTACTTGCTGATCCCTCAAGATACAGTCCAGAGTTTGGTACGGGGAGAGAGCCCACTTTTCTGTGAGGGTCCGAGCCTGGAACGGGTGTCTGGGAGAAGTATAAGCACATTAAATTCAGCAGAACAGTTCTTGGATGCTAGAAACATTTTATTGAAGCACGAGTTTAAGACACAAGAACAGAAAAGTGAAGCTAATCAAAAGTAATGATATCATTTTAAAGGTCCGAGCTGCATCACTTGTCTGTATGTTTATGGGTTTTATACACTGGTAGATTTCTAACAGTATATGTAAGTGCTACACCCATCTGTTTGCTTTCATTTGTTTTAGTAAATGTAATATTTCAGGCCTCTGGATCTGATTGGAGAAGTTTGGGTCCGTTGCCTGGTCTGATCTCGTGTCTAGGCATTAAAGTGGAAGCTGTTCTGCAGGTGTAGAAATGGACCCAGTATTTAAACGAGGCATGCAGTTATTAAAAAATTCATAAACTCTTATAAAATTGTTTGCAGAAAATATAATGCGTGTACAGTTCATCTTGCTGGCTCTGAGAAACATTGCGATGTAATGATTCCTTACGTCACAGCTCAGTGAATACTCCTTGGCGTTAAACGTCAGTCCCTTTGAGGAAAGACGTGAAGCCATGTTCACATTTAAATTTCTGCAGAACTGATGAAAAAGGCAAAGAAATGAAATGAATGCGTTTGTTAACACTGATCAAATCGCGTTTAGGTCGCGTGTCTTCAGATCACAGCTGAAGCCTGACGCCAGGTTCAGAATTCCCTTAGAATTGGAACAGAAACTGCAGAGGACAGAAAAGTGGAGTGTTTTAATGGCTTCAGAACTTCTCGCTGCTGACGACGGGGCTGAAGGACTTTTCGGGATTTCTGTCCGCCATGAAGGCCTCGATCTCCTCGACTGTGCGAGGGACGCAGGTCAGCAGCTCCACGCCGTCGGCTGTGACCGCGATGTCGTCCTCAATGCGCACCTGTGGGGGTGGACACAATACACTTTTACATCTGTGTGTATATATATATATATATATATATATATATATATATATATATAAAACGCTTGACTGGTAGTGTATCTAAAACGTTTGTCTGGTAGTGTATCTAAAACGTTGGACTGGTAGTGTATCTAAAACGTTGGACTGGTAGTGTATCTAAAACGTTTGGCTGGTAGTGTACTAAAACGTTTGGCTGGTAGTGTATCTAAAACATTTGTCTGGTAGTGTACTAAAGCGTTTGACTGGTAGTGTACTAAAACGTTTAGCTGGTAGTGTATCTAAAACGTTGGACTGGTAGTGTATCTAAAACGTTGGACTGGTAGTGTATCTAAAACGTTTGGCTGGTAGTGTACTAAAACGTTTGGCTGGTAGTGTATCTAAAACGTTTAGCTGGTAGTGTATCTAAAACGTTTAGCTGGTAGTGTATCTAAAACGTTGGACTGGTAGTGTATCTAAAACGTTTGGCTGGTAGTGTATCTAAAACGTTGGACTGGTAGTGTACTAAAACGTTTAGCTGGTAGTGTATCTAAAACGTTTGACTGGTAGTGTATCTAAAACGTGTGACTGGTAGTGTATCTAAAACGTGTGACTGGTAGTGTATCTAAAACGTTTAGCTGGTAGTGTATCTAATATCGTTTAGCTGGTAGTGTATCTAAAACGTTTTGACTGGTAGTGTATCTAAACGTTTGACTGGTAGTGTATCTAAACGTGTGACTGGTAGTGTATCTAAAACGTTTGACTGGTAGTGTATCTAAAACGTTTGGCTGGTAGTGTATCTAAAACGTTTGACTGGTAGTGGATCTAAACGTTTGGCTGTAGTGTATCTAAAACGTTTAGATGGTAGTGTATCTAAACGTTGGACTGTAGTGTATCTAAAACGCTTGACTGGTAGTGTATCTAAAACGTTTGGCTGGTAGTGTATCTAAAACGTTGGACTGGTAGTGTATCTAAACGTTGGGACTGGTAGTGTATCTAAACGTTGGACTGGTAGTGTACATAAAACGTTTAGCTGGTAGTGTATCCTAAACGTTGGACTGGTAGTGTATCTAAAACGTTTGGCTGGTAGTGTATCTAAAACGTTTGGCTGGTAGTGTATCTAAAACGTTTGTCTGGTGGTGTATCTAAAACGTTTGGCTGGTAGTGTATCTAAAATGTTTGACTGGTAGCGTATCTAAAACGTTTGACTGGTAGTCAAACTGCTTGGAAGGACAGCCTTAGCAGTTACAGAAAGGCACTTTTTAAGCTCGTCAGCATACTGTCTCATTCATCGAAACCAACAAAAACAATCTAGAGTTTTATTTAGCACCATCGCAAAAACTTACCAAAATCAGGCAGGATCTGAACCTCAAATACCCGCCAACCACAGCAGCAATGATTTCATGGACTTTTTCAACAGCAAAATCGAGAATATTAGACAAAAAGTTCTACCAATACGAGTAACCTATCCTTCATCCGGTTTGGCTCAAACAGCACAAAATGTGGTTTTAGAAGAAAGACTAGAAACATTTTCTCCACTACAGCAGACAGAACTAGAAAACTTATCTCTTCTTCAAATTCTGCTACATGCACACTCGATATGATTCCAACAAGCCTATTGAAACAAGTATTACCAGCTATTATTAAACCTTAACTATCATCAACTCTTCTCTTAGTCTGGGTCATGTACCTAAGTCTTTTAAACTAGCTGTGAAAAACCCCTTGATAAAGAAGCCAAATCTTGACCCCAGAGAACTGTTCCAGTTATAGACCCATTTCCAATTTACCTTTTATCTCTAGATTTTAGAAAAGGCTGTAGCTCGACAACTCTGTCTCATCTACATAAGAACAACATATATGAAAAATTCCAATCTGGTTTTAGGCCACATCACAGCACAGAGACAGCTTTATTAAGATAACAAATGATCTTCTTCTTGCCTCTGATCTGGGCCACGTATTCTACTGGTGTTACTCGATCTAAGTGCAGCTTTTGACACCTATAGATCACCATATTCTCTTGGACAGGCTAGAAAATATAGTTGGAATCACAGGAACAGCGTTATCCTGGTTCACATCTTACCTTAGTGATCGCTTTCCGTTTGTAAAGATAAATATGTATCGTCTAACACTACAAAAGTGAAATATGGAGTTCCACAAGGTTCTGTTTTAGGTCCTCTGTTAATTACACTATATGTGCTACATTAGGCTCAGTTATAAATAGACATGGAATTAGTTTCACTGTTATGCCGATGATACACAACTGTACATATCAGCCAACCAGATGACAAATCCAGATTAAATAAGATAGAAGATAGGTGTGAGAGATATTAGACTTTGGATGCTACAGAACTTCCTTCTTTTGAACCAGATAAAACGGAAGGTTCTCCTCCTCGGCCCCAAAGGCTGCTCGGACTAAATGTTCAGATTTAATGTTAAATCTTGCTGACTTCTCTGTAGTTCCTGGTTCAGTAGCCAAAAATCTTGGTGTAACAATTGACTCAGATGTGACATTTAATCAACACATAGTTAATATTACAAGAACAGCGTTTCTTCACCTGCGAAACATTTCAAAGTTAAGAAATGTGTTATCTGTGTCTGATGCTGAAAAGTTGATACATGCCTTTATAACCTCAAGGCTAGATTATTGCAATGCATTATTGTCAGGATGCTCCAGCAGGAAACTGAATAAACTTCAAGTTAGTTCAGAAGCTGCAGCTAGAGTACTAACTAAAACCAGGAATTCGATCACATCAGTCCAGTTTTATCAGCTACACTGGCTTCCTGTTAAATTCCGTATCGACTATAAAATTCTATTACTGACGTATAAAGCCCTGCACGGTCTCGCACCGGAGTAACTGCAAGATCTTATTTCCTATTTATGAACCGCACCTCACTCAGATCACAGGATGCTGGTTTTCTTAATAGTTCCTAAATTTCAGAAGACTTCAATGGGGGGAAGAGCTTTTTCCTACAAAGCCCCCAAAATTGTGGAATAATCTCCCCAGTTAATGTTCGGGACTCTGACACAGTCTCAATATTGTAGAGTCTAGACTGAAAACATACTTGTTTAGTGTAGCTTTTGGTAATTAAGCTTCTCTTTTAGATAAAGGCAGGAGATCTGGGGGTTCTTGGACACAGAGGTTTACGGTTAAACTTAGATGTTGGTGCTGTTGTCCACCACTTCACGCGATCACCACAGGTGTGTTGATGGTGGAGTGGGGGGGACCACCAGTGTCTCGGGTACTCTCATGTCCATGTTACCTTCTGGTTCTCCTTTTAGATTAAGCTGTTATAGTTAGATCTGTCGGAGTCACCAACCACACTCTAAAATTCTGAAAATTCATATTCTCTACAGTCTTACTCCCGAGCCCACCTAACTCTCTCTCTTTACTCTTCCTGAGGAAATGACTGTCCTCCCATCTGTTGAACGCTGTTGAAGGACTGATCATCGGGCCATCACCCCACCATCACCAGCCAGCTCACCTGTCCATCTACTGCTACACCCTCAGTTACATCACTGTGCCATCCAGATGCACCAGCACTGAGATAGGATGGGACTGTTTCAGCTCACACCCACTTAACATAAAGACTCAGTCAGAGATGCTCAGCCAGAGACTGCCTCAGTCATACATGCCTCTATCTGTGCAGCTTCTAAAGCTTTGGCTATCCAGATTTCAAACAGAGGCTCCTTTCTTTGGTATTTAGTTCAACTGTAAATACTGTTTGACAGAGGAGGACGGGGTCTCCCCCCATGTGAGTCTGGTTCCTCCCAAGGTTTCTTCCTCCAGTTGAGGGAAGGTGTTCTTGCCATGTTGCCTCTGGCTTGCTCACTGGGGGATATATGTTATAACTGTTTTCAAAACTCTGTAAAGCTTCTTTGAGACAACATTGTTGTAAAAAGCGCTATATAAATAAAATTGACTTGACTAGTGTATCTAAAACGTTTGACTGGTAGTGTATCTAAAACGTTTGACCGGTAGTGTATCTAAATCGTTTGACCGGTAGTGTATCTAAAACGTTTGGCTGGTAGTGTACTAGAACTATTGACCGGTAGTGTAGTTTTTGAACCTGACCTGAAATAGTATAAAGTAGTATCAGATATTTTAACTACCTGTTTTTTATGCATCATTTCATATGCTACAATAATAATAATAATAATAATAATAATAATAACAACAACAACACCATATGTTTGAAAAACAGAGGTGCTATTAAAGTAGCGTTGTGGTGGTCTCACCCCTCCAAAGCCGCGGAAGCGAGCCAGCACATCATTGTTGATGAAGACTCGCTGCTCTTCGGAGGCCAGGGCCTTGTCCAGCAGATGGTTAATGAAATAGATTCCGGGCTCCACGGTCAGGACCATGCGCTCCAGCACTATGCGGCCCATGCGCAGGCTCTTCAGCCCTGGCTCATCAATACGCTCGGTGCCCTGAGGAGGAGTAGGAGAAGGAGGAGGAGGAGGAAGAGGAGTGAGACTGCTGAGTAAACAGTAGACTGCTGATTGCCCTTTTTCTTTGTAATGGGGGGTTTATGCATTGCAGCCCTACTACAATAGCCCTCTTTACGTAGGTGTGGGCGCTCTGGTCTTGCTGTGTGCTCATGTTTGCCATTGACCTTCTCAGCTTCCAGAGAAGACGTCACTCCTCTTGGACCACAGTTTACTGATGGATTGCCCACAGTTGTGATTGCAACCCCGGCTATTGTAGCCGTCCTTGTGACTAAATCTCTGTCCATGCCCCCAGTAATGAACGCCACTTTTACAGCTATGTTCAACCAAAACTCTGGTTAACTGGGCTGCATCATACAGTATGCACTTACCTGGAAGACCCTAATACGCAGCATACGTTTTCCATACAGTTTCTGGTGCTCACAATATAAATCAATGAGCAGCAAACTAACAAAAGCACAAGCAAGAGCCTCCACTGTTACAAACAACTGTGGAAGAGTTGGAACCACTGACTGTATAAATGATATGATCTAGTCTTTCAGAGATGAAAGCTGGATTACTCTGAACTCAAGATCTGCAATCGCACCAGGTAAACGGTGTTACTTAAATAATATCTACATTCTGCTGCTGCTTATTTGGTCCTTAATTATATTTCATGCTGTTTATCAGGTCATATCGTACAAGTTGCTTGAAATAAAACATCAAAACAACAGAATTGTTCTCTTTCCGGCTGTTACAGACCTCTGGATACCCTCCCACGTCGTGCACGTCTATGCCCAGCAGATGTCCCAGTCCGTGGGGCATGAAAATGGAGCCCAGGTGAACTTTCAGCATGTCCTCCACGTTCCCGCGCAGGATGCCAATCTTAATCAGCTCCTCCAGGTGAACCCGATCAGCCAGACGGTGCATATCGGTCCACTTCACACCTACACAGCAGGAAGCTTTTTGGTTAGTGGTTTTTAAACTGGGAGGTAGTGTTCAAGCTCTGTTTGTCTGTCAATCAATCTCATTCACAAAGAGTTGGCGTGGCTACAAGATTTTATCCCAACCAAGCGCCTCATAACTAATCTATTGATTCAAGACCGACGGCAACAAATTAAACAAGTGGAATCAGGTCCCACCGCTGGGTAACTGACCCAGCAGGGGTGATAAGATCAGTGACCTCTGCACTAGACCTTAAATCAGCGATCAGTTTCAAACATGGATCAACAACAGCCCTATGGTCAGACAATGGCTAATGATGAACTGGGTAACCACATATGGGCAAGTATCTGTAACATTGTGAACCTTAAGTTCTAAAAGTTGTCACTGAGTAGAACCTACAAAGCCGAGTCAGATTATTATGACCACCAGCTAATATCCAGAGTAACTGCCATGTGCAGCATGGGCAGCATCTATATGGGCTGGGAGACTCAATAAGGTCCTGGTAGGTGGTCATAGGTATCTAGAGCCATGCTGACTGCAGTGCATCCCACAGCTGCTGGAGGGAGCTTGGAGGAGGATCCATAGAGCCATAGATGCGAAATGGGGTTCAAGTACTTGGAAGTCTTGGTCAGCTCTTCCAACCAACGTAGGACATTTCTAGTTGTTTGACACGTCACATCATCTTGCTGGAAGATCCCATCCGCCCCAAAGAAGACCATCAGCATGTATGGTGTACATGATCAGCATCAATGGATTCATACCCAATCAGTTGAGAGTGTCTTCCACACGGATGAGTGTGCCCAGAGAATGCCATGCAGACATCTCCCAAACCATAATGCTGCCACCTACGTGCTGCTACGCACTGAAAGTAGGAGGTGGCCATAATGTGACTCGACTGTATAACGTAGGAGTTTGGAAAAAGGAGGACAGAGTAGGTTTCAGAAACCTTTCAATCTTCCTAAAACGTTCCTCCTTTCATTTAGACGCCAGTGCAAACGTACCTGGTTTGATGGCAGCCAAGACGGCGCGGGAGGACTTCAGCACAGCCTCGTAAATGGCCTTCTGGTCGGGGGTGAACTTGCCATTGGCTGGGAAGGAGCAGGTGATGTCGGAAGAGTAGCAGTAATATTCTCCACCCATGTCGAAGAGGCTAGAAGAAACAGAATGAGGAATGTGAGGACGTTGGAGTTTTTATACATAGTGTTTCGGTGGCCAAAAGTAATTGGACAAAGTAAGCACCCACACATTCAACAGTAATTTCTAATACATGGCCAGTGATTGACTGCCTGGCGTGCTGGAACCTGATGCCAAGTTCTGGATTCTATCCCTGGTGGCCGCTGCAGCTGTTCTCCCTTCTTCCCGGTTCTTATTTACCTTCAGTGCTGGACTGGACCGAGCTCAGGGTTGCTTTCACAGACAAGCACATTGAACAAGCAGTCCAATAAGTTTTAAAGCATTTAGCTCAATCTGAGCAGGCTCCAGATTTCATCCAGCTGCGTTTTTGGCAGCAATCACATTTTCAGTTAATTCAAGGGAACCGGCTCCATTGGCAGCCATATATTCCCACTACTGGTTGTTATCCAATAAACAAGAAATGAGACCCGATTACAAAGTACTGTTTGTAAGAAACTCAATTTACAGAGAAAACGAAGGACAATTTACGATTATCACTCACCACATGTCTCCATCCTGGATGGTCTTGTCATTGGGAGCCCCCGCGTGGCCGTAATGCAGAACGGACGAGTTATTCCCGCTGAAAGGGTTCGGTAAATACAACAGCAATTATCAGGCAAACGCATCTCATCCTTATCAAATATCTCTCGGTTTGGTCAGGACAAAACATTAGTCCACCTAATGGGCCCTTCAGCTTGCATTCAGTGTGATGTATGTGTATGTAGGTATGCGTTTTGCTGCAAACCCGACGACAACCTCCCCCTTTGGACTCCTTCCCTTAATCAAAGTCCACTTCCTAAGGATTGCTAGGACCTTTGATAGACCATTGCACGGGAATGCACGCAGACACTGCTTTGGGTTAAGTGTCCTGGACTAATGAAAAATCAATATGGCCTGTAAATGTGATGCTTATCCAATTGATGAACTGCTAGATCAGTGGGCAGCATTGATTTTCCTCAACACAGGTTTTAACTATGGGTTAGAAAAGTCCCCTTGACTTAAACCTTGCGCCACACTTCTTGGTTTACACCAATCTGTCGTGCATCCTTTTGGGTTAATTAACGCCCCAGTCGCGTTTCAATGGCTAATAAAGACTATCCTCCACCCTCACAGTGCTAGTCACCGCCTGCTTAGATGCCAGCACCACATGCAGTATTTTGGAGCTTTACGGAGATCTTTAAGATGGACAGAAATCACAATCCTAATACAACCCTGGCAGTAAGCAGGCCATTTGATGTACTGCACTGGTGGTCAAACAGTATCTAATTACAAACAGCATAAAATTTCAGGATACAAATTTGATTCTGTTCATGTGGCTTCTTTCTTTTCCCCTTAAGCCAACATCCTTCTGACCGTATAGCATACCTTCCTGTTCGATTCTGAAGCACAAAGATGGCCAAGATATATATTATTTCTTGAAAGTTTTAGGGCCCATTTTGTAGATGATCCCTTACCTTCCACAGATGCAGGTGTAGGAGGTGTGCCGCATACCCCCACGGGAGTAACAATAGTGCTGGAACAGACTGAAACACAAGCCCAACATAAAACTCATGAAATGTACTTTCTTACTTCAAATTCTTTGCTTCATTTGTATTAGTTACTATGAAGAATTGAAGACGTCTAGATAAAGAGCTCAAAGCAAAGCACTGAAATGGTTTCAGGTTGTGGTTTTAAATTTAGCAGCATCAATAAGGTCAGCTTTCAAAGATAGGGGTAAGAGTTGCGTTCCAGCCAGTGTAGGAGTCAAGTTGTGATACCCCCCGTTGCATGGGGCTAAAGTCCTTTGAGTCTTAAGGTCCTAAGAGTGCTGAGCTTCCCCTGAACTGGTGAATGTTACCCTCTTAAAAAGTGCAAGAATTGTCAACAGAGGATCCAACAGCTTATGGTAGGATTATTTTAAGGCTACCTGTGGTTTGTTTTTGCAAGAGAACCGCTCTTGACTGGTGTGGTTATCTCCAGACTTCACAAAGGTCTCTAGTCTTCCTGCCATCAGAAGCTCCTACAAGGCAGCCTCATTATAGAATCAAATGCAGTGGATTCTTTTCAGCTCCAGGGGTGACAGCACTCAAGCACGAGGTTTCTCCGACACTGCAGCACAAAAGGAATTCTTTGAGGCTTTATGCCAAAGGGACAGAGCGTGCTGGAGAGTGGCTCCTAAAATAACTTTCAGGCATTACTCAGATGCTGCAATCCAACTAAAAAGGCTCTTTATCTGCAGCGGAATTCCCAGCTGGTATACTTGCCGCCATCGTCGTCGTCGCACCATGGAGGCTCAGGCTGCTAACGATATTCGACTCGAATCAAAGTTCAATACACAGCAGCAGCACTGAATCTCACAAGCGATGACTCAGATCTAAGGTGACTCAGATAAAGTCCCTCCAGCGAGAAAAGCAAGAAGCTACTCGCTAATCTGTGAAGCCTGGGTCCTGTAGTCTAAAAGAATGGAATTGGTCACAGCGTCCTTGCTCAAAGACAACGATCTCTTCGCTTTCTTTTTTCTTAATGCAGGATTTGATGACATGAATGCACCAGCTACACCTCTAGCACCTGTATAATTTATCCTTGACCTGGTAGCATGCATCACTACATGTGTCCCTTTCTTTCGCGCCCTCTCTCTGAACCGAGGCCCCTTTAAACGATCCCTCATTTTCTCAGCCAGCTAGCTACACGCACCACTGAATGTCTCTGCCTTTATACAGTAGATGGTGAAAGTGCCCTTACACTAATGACCATACAAACACATACTCAAAAGAAAAAAAACATTTCAGCCTTTCAGTCAAGGGCACTGAAAAGAGGAGCCCGGAGGTCAAGGGTACTCCCCGGATTTAGCCCCCGGCCTGCATTACATTGTAATAAAGTGATCATTAACAGCAGTGGTGACTGCCGAGAATCTCTACAGCCTCTAGTCACTCACTGCAACAGGTATCAGGTCTCAATCAGAGGTTACTGAAAAAAGAAACAGTGCCCAAGCCTAAAAACTAGCACTGCCCAGGTTAGCTCTGGGCAATATAGAGAAAAAACTATACTAATATATTGTCATATTACTCAACAACCCCATATCATCAACCCATTTCATACCACTGGGCAACCCCATATCATATCACTGGACAACCCCATTTCATACCACTGGACAACCCTACATCATCAACCCATTTCATATAAATGGACAACCCCATATCATCAACCCATTTCATACCACTGGACAACCCTATATCATCAACCCATTTCATATCAATGGACAACCCTATATCATCAACCCATTTCATACAACTGGACAACCCCATTTTATACCACTGGACAACCCTATATCATCAACCCATTTCATATAAATGGACAACCCCATATCATCAACCCATTTCATACCACTGGACCACCCTATATCATCAACCCATTTCATATCAATGGACAACCCCATATCATCAACCCATTTCATACAACTGAACAACCTCATCATCAACCCATATCATTAACCCATTTAATATCATCAACCCATTTCATACCATTTGACAACCTCATACCATCAACCCATATCATCAACCCATATCATATCATCAACCCATATCATACCACTGGACCACCCTATATCATCAACCCATTTCATATCAATGGACAACCCCATATTATCAACCAATTTCATATTATCAACCTATTTCATATCAATGGACAACCCCATATTATCAACCCATTTCATACCATTGGACAACCCCATATCATCAACCCATATTATACCACTGGACAACCCCATATCATCAACCCATTTCATACCACTGGACAACCCCATATCATCAACCCATTTCATACCATTGGACAACCCCATATCAACCCATTTTATACCACTGGACAACCCCATATCATCAACCCATTTCATATCATCAATCCATATCATTAACCCATATCATATCATCAACCCATTTCATATCACTGGTATGCCCATGTAGTTCTTCAGCATGAGTGGCTGCATTAAAGTCAGCGCTATACCAGAACCATCCACCAACATCCCATAATACCATTAGATCCCCAGAGTGATCTTGACAACATCCTTGTCCACACACGCCGACCACAGACCACAAGAAAGACAAGGATCCACAGACATATGCACACACCCTCATTACAGTCTAGCCATTAGGGAACCCCTGACTGCTTCCTTGGCCTCAGATCCAGGAGGCACATGAAGCTGAAAGCTTTCTCAGATTAAAGCCACCTTTCAAAGCTGGAATCCTCCACTGAGGACAGAAAAGGACAAACATGGAATCCGAAAGAAGAGCCAGGAGAGGAGAGGCACAGCCTGAGGGACACAATCAAAAGAATTCCAGCTTGCTGTGATGCTGGAGACACCAGGGCGGTGCTCGATGGAGATGTTAAAGAAAAGGAGACAAGCTTCGAAGGCCTGGGGTCAGTCCCAGCGGCAAGCAGGTCAGCAATGTGCAGCCCTCCGAGCAGGACTCTGCTTATAACCTCCTCCCTTGTGGTGCCAAGGGGGACACAACAAGTCTGGGGTTACTTATTTTTATCATCCTGACAAGAAACAATGGGGGTGGAAACCAGAGCTTTCAGTCTGAGAGAAGATCTGGTCAGCAGGATGCCATAGTGCTGCCCTGGCTTGGAGATATTAAAGATGTACACTTCGACCAATTTTGATATTCCAGTATTCATAATGCTCCAGTCTGAAGAGTTTTCCTCTGATGTCATCCTAAAGGCTGTTCGATTACTGGCAACCAAACACATTGGTAGATACTTCTTTCATCATGTATGATCAATGGAACCATCGCTTAGAACCATCCATTAGAAAACTGAAGGCTACACATCCAACAACACGATGGCACCAGATCAAGTCTACAACCAGGCGAAGCAACAGTTTACAAAATGTATGCAAGTTAAAAAAAATTAACCTCAACGCGAGGCGTTTATCTGTGAACCCAAAGGTCCAACCCAGTGAAGCCCATGATGCTACAGCTAGCAGCCAACCTAGTCAAGCCACACTGGATCAGGCTTTTACACGCAGACTAAGTAAGTCTACCAGTCACCGACTTACAAACTCAACTGCAGAATGGACTGCTATGGACTGTAGGGCAGTTTCAATGGCAGTGGACCGAGGGTTAGTCAAGATTTTAAAGATATTATTTAGATTAATCACAGAGTTTGCATTTATTTAGATTTTTTAATCACTTGACAGCACATACATATATACATACATCTGTTCTGGAAAATAAATTTAAGGTCACTCGTAGGTTTGTGTTGCCAACCTGAATAGGATAACGGCTAGAAAGATACTGATCCCTATGAATACTAGGGCTACCTCGACTCAAGTTTGTTCTGAACATCTGGTTGAGCATCACAATAACTTCAGGCTGATTGGCCGGTGGTTCTGTTAGTTAGATGAAACAGAGATTGTTATTTTATTTTATTCCTGTCATTAGTAATCAGCTAC
This sequence comes from Megaleporinus macrocephalus, assembly GCA_021613375.1. Taxonomy (NCBI): domain Eukaryota; kingdom Metazoa; phylum Chordata; class Actinopteri; order Characiformes; family Anostomidae; genus Megaleporinus; species Megaleporinus macrocephalus. Next base: position 5,430,035 of record CM038711.1, read on the forward strand.
CATTTTTAGGCTCCTTATTCTCATATTACACTCTTTTGTATTTTGTTTTTGGAGCTGGTTAGTCTGGCCTGACTCATTATTTGAATAAACTTTGAATAAAAGCTCCTGAAATACCAGGAAAAGACCCAAAGACCAAAGGCACTTCGATCCCCATCAAATCCTTAGAGTGGCCAAGAAGTTTGTGAGGTCATGTTATAGAAGTCCTGAAACGGGAGCTACTCCAAGAAAACAAATGTGGTTGGCGGATCTCGGTGGATGATTTGACAACATGTGACAACAAACTCACCAGCAACCTTCACCCCTTAGAACAGTTACAGGCAACGAAACAATAACCACCACCGACACCCACCTTTCCATTTCAAACTCCTTGTGTCCGGGCCTCACATGCTTCATTACCTTTAGGAAGACAAACAGATAAACAAACAAACAAATAAATAAATAAACGCAGAGAGTCAGAGCATCGGATCATTAACGAGATGGAGGCCCTCGAGCGGATCCCACTCAGCCTCTCCAGAGCAGGCAGGCGCCTCGGCTCCCGGCCAAAGGCTAATAAGCTCAATCTCACAGCCAGAAGGTCCTCCAGCGAGAGGCGACGACGGGGTCTGAAAATGACAAACAACTGGCTCCAAATTACACCCTACTTTACCCGCCTGATGAGATAAGAGCCACCCTGCGCCACACAGAGAACCGAGCGCTTGACAGGAGAGCAGATTTAAGGAACAACAAAAGTGTAAGCGAGCAGAAGAGGGCATGACTGTAGGCTGTTATGTATACACCACCGCTCAAAAGTTTAGGATCACTTTAGAATTTAATTTCATGCAATTCACAAATAATACTGTCCATTTCTCAATTAGTGTAAGTGTATCAGATGATTTTTAAAGAATAAAAATGTTTGTATTAAAGTCTATTTTTGTATAGAGGCTTATTTTACATATAGTTCTATTATCAGTAATTCTCAGTCCTCTGTCTAAATCTCCTGGTACGCCACCAATCCAAGTTAAGGATGTTATTGGACTAATTGGTTGTTAGGACACTCTTGATCAATTTGTGATGCACTCTGAAAAACATTCTCTAATAAAGTGAGTATAAAGGGAACAACATTCTAGGTTAGTTTAGTATCTGAGATCAGCAGTTGATGGCTTGCTGACCGACTCAAAATGACCAGAAAGAAACAACTTTCTTTAGAGACCCGTCAGTTCATTGTTGTGTTAAGGAAGAAGATACTCCATTAAAACAAGAACATTTCACTGTGATCCCAAACTTTTGAGCGGTAGTGTATATATGTATAAGCACTAAGTAACAGTAAGGCAGCATTTATTGGGAATAAGGGGATGTAAGAAAATATAGAATATCGGGATATTATGTTTAGTGATACTGTATCGATTCTCAAAAACAATGTATCCATACACAGATTGCTGGCAGACAGTTTATCTTGTGTTGTGTTTCAACCTCTGACCACTAGATGCCAGTGTTGTAATCCATTTTCAGCTCCACTCCAACAATGATAAACAGTTTGCTTGCAGTGTTGCAATATATCACAATATATTGAACGGTGACCGCTGTATCACAATACACACACACAACACACATATATATAAATATATATATAATATTATATATATATATATATATATATATATATATATATATGTATATATTGTACAGTGTAACTGTCTGTTTTCTGCTGTGCATTACAATAATATATATATATAGCTGTGCAACAGTTTTAGGCACTTGGGGACATATATATATATATATATTTTTATATACATTATATTTATTTATATATTTCCAAGCTTCTCCTTGTGGAAACAACCCAGTATTATTATCAGTTCTCATCTAATACCTGCTTTGACTGCTCAGTACTTCATTAAGCTAAATCAAGATTTGCTGCTGAAGGAACTGAACACATTCATACAATGTCTGGGGCGTCCAGGAGAAATCTGGAACCTAACTTTGTTCTTCAAACTGGAGCTCAAGATCTGATCTACTTCTCTCACAAGAACATATTCATGTTACTTTGTATTGTATATATGATTATCTACATTTGTTCTAATGATCTTATTGTCTGGAGCTGTTGTTTCAGAAGTACATGTGTTTCCTATGGACTGTACAAAGTGAGAACATCCCTCACCGTTCTGCAAATATTCTCTTATATCTTTTTATGGGACGACACTAGAGAAATGAAACTTATAACCCAGTGTAGTCAGTGTACAGCCTGTCTAGCAGTATAGATTTTGAGAAGACAGTAAATAACTCAACACGCAGCCATTAATGTCTAAATAGCTGGCAACACACGGGAGTCCACCTCACAGTGAACATGTCCAAGCTGTGCCCAATTGTGTGGTTGTCTCTACCTGGTGTCATGTGACTCGTTTAGTTTATATATATATATATATATATATATATATATATATATATATATATATATAATATACTATATATATATATATATTTATATACATACACAAATATATACACACACACACACACACACACAAGGTTCCAGGTGTGAATGGGGAGCGTTCTGGTGTATAGGCCTGGTTTGGATGGACACTGCAAGAGTCCGAGCTTATTAACAGTTTACAGTCGCAGCCTGTTGGACTAAATCAAGTTGCAGGTCTTCATATCAGTAAATTATGGGCCAAAGACTAATTAAAGTGTCTGATTTAAAGCTAATTTAATTAATAATTATTTTCCCCTGATGGAACGTAGTGTGCTAACGTGTCACTCTTTGAAGTGCAGGGCACTGACAGCCCTTCAGAGAGTAGCAGGAGTGATCTACAGCCCAGCTGGACCATTAAAACTTAACATTGGAGTGGATTGTGGCCCAAATAACCTCCTTAACACACACACACACAAACACACACACCTCTTTGTGAGCTTCACTGGAAATTCGGTTAGTGTAGCGCAGAACCTCCAACTCCATATCCGTCTTAATCAAACGACTATAGAGAGAGAGAGAGAGAGAAAGGGGGAGAAAGAGAGAAGAGAGGGGGGAGAAAGAGAGGGGGGAGAAAGAGAGGGGGGAGAGAAAGAGAGATGTTAGATATGCAATATTTCAGAATCATATTCATGTTGCTCCACAGAGAGAAGAGCAGAGGAGCATAAATGAAGCTGATATGAATATTTCTCACATCCAAACTGCTGCAGAGTAAAAAAACTGAAAGGAATAAAAAAAAGAAAATAAAAGAGAAACAAGAAAAAAAATCCTTGAAAATAAAAAGGATAAAGAGGAAAACACAGAAGACAAGGAAAAGGTAAAAGGAAAGGAAAATGAATAGAAGAAAACAAAGTGAAGAAAGAAGAAAATAAGAATAAGAGAGAGAGAAAAGGGAATAAATAAATGAAATAATACAATAAAAGGAGTGGGAAACAGGAAAATAAAAAAAATCTGTAAAAAGAATAAAGGAGAGAAAAAAGAAAGATGTAAAGAAGGAAAGAAAAAAGGAAAGAAATGAAACCAAAAAAGGAAAACAAAAAGAAGAGGAACAGAAAAAGGAAAGGAAAAAGCAGGAACAATGAAAAGATTGGAGAGGAGAAAAGGGAAGACAGAAAAGAAGGAAAGGGGAACGTTAAAGGAAAGGAGAAGTAAACGAGGAAGACTTGTGTTTCTTTCTACATATATTACAGACAGACATCAGCAGACCCCACCTACAGCGCCCAGTCCCCGCCTGCAGCGCCCAGACCCCGCCTACAGCGCCCAGTTCCCGCCTACAGCGCCCAGACCCCGCCTACAGCGCCCAGTCCCCGCCTACAGCGCCCAGTCCCCGCCTACAGCGCCCAGTCCCCGCCTACAGCGCCCAGTCATCGCCTGCAGCACCCAGTCCCCGCCTGCAGCGCCCAGTCCCCGCCTACAGCGCCCAGTCATCGCCTGCAGCACCCAGTCCCCGCCTGCAGCACCCAGTCCCCGCCTGCAGCGCCCAGTCCCCGCCTGCAGCGCCCAGTCCCCGCCTGCAGCGCCCAGTCCCCGCCTGCAGCGCCCAGCCCCCGCCTACAGCGCCCAGTCCCCGCCTGCAGCGCCCAGTCCCCGCCTACTGCAGCGCCCAGTCCCCGCCTACTGCAGCGCCCAGTCCCCGCCTACTGCAGCGCCCAGTCCCCGCCTACTGCAGCGCCCAGTCCCCGCCATATAGTTTAGATATGTGTGTATTTTTGTATGTATATTCCGGTTCAATACACACACACACACACACACACACACACACACACACACACACACACATATACACAACATATAGTTTAGATATGTGTGTATTTTTGTATGTATATTCCGGTTCAATACACACACACACACACACACACACATATACAACATAGTTTAGATATGTGTGTATTTTTGTATGTATATTCCGGTTCAATACACACACACACATATACAACATATAGTTTATATATGTGTGTATTTTTGTATGTATATTCCGGTTCAATACACACACACACACACACACACACACACACACAACGAGTGTGTTGGTTTGATGGTATCTTACCATTCCACAATCACAACGTACAGGAAGGAGTTGTTCACTTCGAAGCTGAAACAGAAAAAAAAAAAGTTTATTAAAATATCACACTTAATATGACTGAATCAGTCGTCGTGGTAACTGTGCTCTCACAGGTGTTTATGGTTATTTGTTTACAGTGATAACATCCTTCTACACGACCCCTCTCTGACTCCTCTTCATCCCTTAGAAGTAACCAGCCGGTGCCCTACAACCAAGAGCCGTGTTCTGATTGGCTGTCCTGTATTGTGCCATTTTTACAAAGCAGGGCAGGTTGAAATACTGCTGCTCCTCCTCCTCCTCCTCCTCCTCGTAGTCCTGGTTATCCTCCTCCAACTTCTGCTATTCCTTTTTTGTAGTCCTGTTCCTACTACTACTCCTTCTACATCTCCTCCTATCACTCCGTGTCCTCCTTCTCCCACTACTACTCCTCTTCTTCCTCCTCCTCCTACTACAACTACTACTGCTGGTCCTCCTCCTCCTATCACTCCAATCCTCCTTCTCATACTCCTCATCCTACTCCTACTCCTCCTCCCATTTGTGGTCCTGGTCCTCTTTCTCCTCCTCTTTTGTTTTCTCGTTCTACTACTCCTAGTCCTCCCACTACTACTACTACTCCTAGTACTTCTCCTCCTCCTATTCCTCCTCCTACTTCTTCTCCTTGAGGTCCTGGTCCTCCTCCTACTATTGCTGCTGCCGCTGCCTCTCCTCCTACTGCTAGTCCTCTTCTTCTGAGTACTACTACTACTACTATTCCTGGTCATCCTCCTCCTACTTTTTCTCCTGCTACTACTCCTAGTCTTCCTCCTCCCACTACGTCTACTACTAGTACTTCTCTTCCTCCAATTCCTACTATACTCCTTCTTGTAGTCCTTCTCCTTCTACTACTACTTTTTCTGACGACGACGACTACTACTACTACTGCTTCTGCTGGTTCTCCTCCTCCTATCACTCCAATCCTCCTTCTCATACTCCTCCTCCTCCTCCTATTTGTGGTCCTGGTCCTCTTTCTTCTCCTCTTTTGTTGTCTCGTTCTACTCCTCCTATTCCTCCTCCTACTTCTTCTTGAGGTCCTGGTCCTCCTCCTACTACTGCTGCTGCCACTGCCTCTCCTACTGCTAGTCCTCTTCTTCTGAGTACTACTACTACTCCTCCTTCCCTCCTATTTGTATTCCTGGTCATCCTCCTCCTACCTTTTCTCCTGCTACTACTCCTAGTCTTCCTCCTCCCACTACGAGTACTTCTCTTCCTCTAATTCCTACTATACTCCTTCTTGTAGTCCTTTTCCTTCTACTACTACTTTTTCTGACGACTACTACTACTACTACTACTACTACTACTACTACTACTACTCCTCATCAATGCTGCTTCTCCTCCCACCACTACTAGTTTTTGTGTGAGTGGGTGGAGCTAACCTGTTGAAGGCTGAATAGGTGAACACATATGTAAAGATGTTGGGAATGGGCCTGGGGGGAATGGGCCTGGGGGGAATGGGCCTGGGGGGAATGGGCCGGGAATACTAGACTCCTGGCAGAGAGTCAGAAGTAAGCCAAGACTGAACAAAGCAGAAACTCACCGACTGATTCCTTCAAAGGACGCTTCACGAGTGACACTGCCGCTGTCTGTATTCACACCTTTCTGTGAGAGAGAGAGAGAGAGAGAGAGAGAGAGAGAGAGAGAGAGGGAGGAAGCGAAGCATTAGTGTGGAAGCACTAATTAATCTCCTGGCCAATCTGGGGCGCTATCCCACTTCTGACACCAGTGTGGCGTGGTGTAGAATAAGCCGCAGGAAACACTGCACCTGAAGAGTCGTTGCCTTCAAACTGAACAGCAGCAATGAAGAACCGTTGCTAGGGTTAGGGTTAGGGTTGGCTACGCAAGCCTGGTAGCTCTAGAGTGATGCTGAAGAAGCAAACTTCAGAAACCAAACAGGTCTGGCCTGATCAACTACATCTGAAGGGATTCAAAGGTTGAATAGATTTTTGGACTATGAATAAGTAAATTCTTGTTCTACAGAAGAGAGAAGGTCTTACCAGTGTGAGGAGGACAGATGGCTTCATGTTGGTCAGGACATCAGCGATCTGTAAACAAAACCAACAGACCCCAATTAGCATTTGTTCGGCCTGAGCAATCCAAGCTTTTCTGCTAAAGCCCACCAAACATTCACCTCTACACTACCGAGGTGACCCATAGACGATATATCCAATGGTATGTCTCAGTGTCCGTATGAATGTAAACAATTAGAGAGCCAGCAGGAATCCTAGAAAGCAGATCTGACAAAGACGTCGTGATCAAAACAAAGCCCTGCGAATCAGTAGCGTTTCCATCTCTGACTCAGGAGGTACAGCAACACGTCTTGACACAAGTGAACCAAACAGCTCTTCCCCAGGACTTGTGACATCACAACCATGATGGATTCCAACAACAGTTGAAGGCTACAATACAAGACTAATTAACTTTTCGTATGTGCCCTTTAAAACTAGTCATGACACAACAACAACAAAGACGCTTCGCTGCTCTGCTCACAAGCTGACCGTCACTGTTGGCCTCAGCTTCTCAAAGCATCAGCAATAATCTGCGTTCCTGCAGCGGAACAGGAAACGGCTTCCCGACCTTGACTTCCCGTCACTGAAACAAACGTAACTTTTGTGGCTCTCTTTGTTCTCAAAGATGGAAGGATCGATCGGCCATGTATCGGTATCGGACGATTTTTAGTCAAAATATGTGATCGGCCGATATTTCTCAAATTTAGCCGATCTCGAGAGTCGATGGATGGTGTTAAACAAATGAGCCTAATTTCTGTATTTCCAGCTAGCGGTTCATCCAGGAAGAGGAGCTGTCCGTGAGACCCCCTCCAGCCAGGTCAATACCTACTGAGTATTCGGACATACTAGCCGCGCTCACCTACTGATTTACTACTGAGTATTCAGACATACTAGCCACGCTCACCTACTGATTTACTACTGAGTATTCAGACATACTAGCCACGCTCACCTACTGATTTACTACTGAGTATTCAGACATACTAGCAACGCTCACCTACTGATTTACTACTGAGTATTCAGACATACTAGCAACGCTCACCTACTGATTTACTACTGAGTATTCAGACATACTAGCAACGCTCACCTACTGATTTACTACTGAGTATTCAGACATACTAGCAACGCTCACCTACTGATTTACTACTGAGTATTCAGACATACTAGCAACGCTCACCTACTGATTTACTACTGAGTATTCAGACATACTAGCCACGCTCGCCTACTGATTTACTACTGAGTATTCAGACATACTAGCCACTCGCCTACTGATTTACTACTGAGTATTCAGACATACTAGCCACACTCGCCTACTGATTTACTACTGAGTATTCAGACATACTAGCCACGCTCGCCTACTGATTTACTACTGAGTATTCAGACATACTAGCCGCACTCCCCTACTGATTTACTACTGAGTATTCAGACATACTAGCCGCGCTCACCTACTGATTTACTACTGAGTATTCAGACATACTAGCCGCGCTCACCTACTGATTTACTACTGAGTATTCAGACATACTAGCCACGCTCACCTACTGATTTACTACTGAGTATTCAGACATACTAGCCGCGCTCGCCTACTGATTTACTACTGAATATTCAGACATACTAGCCGCGCTCGCCTACTGATTTACTACTGAGTATTCAGACATACTAGCCGCGCTCACCTACTGATTTACTACTGAGTATTCAGACATACTAGCCGCGCTCACCTACTGATTTACTACTGAGTATTCAGACATACTAGCCACGCTCACCTACTGATTTACTACTGAGTATTCAGACATACTAGCCGCGCTCGCCTACTGATTTACTACTGAGTATTCAGACATACTAGCCGCTCACCTACTGATTTACTACTGAGTATTCAGACATACTAGCCACGCTCACCTACTGATTTACTACTGAGTATTCAGACATACTAGCCACGCTCACCTACTGATTTACTACTGAGTATTCAGACATACTAGCCACTCTCACCTACTGATTTACTACTGAGTATTCAGACATACTAGCCACTCTCACCTACTGATTTACTACTGAGTATTCAGACATACTAGCCGCGCTCACCTACTGATTTACTACTGAGTATTCAGACATACTAGCCCGCTCGCCTACTGATTTACTACTGAGTATTCAGACATACTAGCCGCGCTCGCCTACTGATTTACTACTGAGTATTCAGACATACTAGCCGCGCTCACCTACTGATTTCACTACTGAGTATTCAGACATACTAGCCGCTCGCCTACTGATTTCACTACTGAGTATTCAGACATACTAGCCGCGCTCGCCTACTGATTTACTACTGAGTATTCAGACATACTAGCCGCGCTCACCTACTGATTTACTACTGAGTATTCAGACATACTAGCCGCGCTCGCCTACTGATTTACTACTGAGTATTCAGACATACTAGCCACGCTCACCTACTGATTTACTACTGAGTATTCAGACATACTAGCCACGCTCGCCTACTGATTTACTACTGAGTATTCAGACATACTAGCCACGCTCGCCTACTGATTTACTACTGAGTATTCAGACATACTAGCCGCGCTCGCCTACTGTTTTACTACTGAGTATTCAGACATACTAGCCGCGCTCACCTACTGATTTCACTACTGAGTATTCAGACATACTAGCCGCGCTCGCCTACTGATTTCACTACTGAGTATTCAGACATACTAGCCGCGCTCGCCTACTGATTTACTACTGAGTATTCAGACATACTAGCCGCGCTCACCTACTGATTTACTACTGAGTATTCAGACATACTAGCCGCGCTCGCCTACTGATTTACTACTGAGTATTCAGACATACTAGCCACGCTCACCTACTGATTTACTACTGAGTAGTAGACAAGTAGGAGATTTCAGACGCACCTTAATATCGGCCAATGCCGATATATAAAAAAATGGCAAATATCGGCCCAATGTATCGATCGATACATTACAAAGTCCGATTTTTAATCAAAATATGTGATCAGTGATCGGCCGATATTTCTCCAGTTTAGGTGATCCTGACAGCTGATCGATGGCGTTAAACAAATGAGCCCAGAGTCTGAGTTTAACGACTGCAGTTTTTACTGTATTTATTTAATTAGCTTTTTTAGTTTTAAATGAAGGGTCTGAATTTAATGATTACAGATTTAGTTTAAAATAACAGAGTCTGAGTTTAACGACTGCAGTTTTTACTGCATTTACTTAATTAACTTTTTTCGTTTTAAATTAAGGGTCTAAATTTAATGATTGCAGTATTGGCGATATTTGATTTACTTTATTTGTTTGCTGCTAATTTTGTTTAAAATATTATGCTGTTTTACATAAACTCCTTAAAAAATGGTAATATACCAGTTTAAACCATGTTTCATGACTTGCTTGTGCTAATAACTACATGTAGCCCTGCTGTGGGATACAGCTCCGCCCTCTATCGGTATCGGATAATCACGCTAAAAGATGATCGGCAATCAGAATCGGCCCCAAAAACGCATTCGGGAAAAGGAGCTGTCCGTGAGACCCCCTCCAGCCAGGTCAATACCTACTGAATATTTGGACATACTAGCTGCGCTCACCTACTGATTTACTACTGAGTAGTAGACAAGTAGGAGATTTCAGACGCACCTTGATATCGACCGATGCCGATATATTAAAAAAATGGCAAATATCGGCCCAATGTATTGATCGATACATTACAAAGTCCGATTTTTAATCAAAATATGTGATCGGTCGATATTTCTCCAGTGTAGGTGATCCCGACAGCCGATCGATGGCGTTAAACAAATGAGCCCAGAGTCTGAGTTTAACGACTGCAGTTTTTACTGCATTTATTTAATTAACTTTTTTAGTTTTAAATTAAGGGTCTAAATGTAATGATTGCAGTATTGGCGATATTTGATTTACTTTTTTGTTTAAAATATTATGCTGTTTCACATGAGCTCGTTAAAAAATGGTAATAAACCAGTTTAGACCATGTTTCATGACTTACTTGTGCTAATAACTACATGTAGCCCTGCTGTGGGATATAGCCCCGCCCTCTATCGGTATCGGCTATCGGAAGATCACGCTAAAAGATGATCAGCGATCAGAATCGGCCCCAAAAACGCTGATCGGTCCATCTCTAATGCTCATACTGTATTTTTTGGGGGACAGATACAAATATTTTGGTTTTCTTGTTAAGTCAGTGTTCAGTAAATGACATTAAGTTTGGACATCGGCTGACCCTGACCTCTAAACATCGGCTATAGAAAAACCCTCGGTCGATCTCCAACTCAATGTACTCAAGGTCCCCAGAACAGCACACTGCCAGAAGTTCTGCTTTCTTCTTCAAGAGGAATCTTGTACAGTTAATTAGCCAAAGAGAAGCCAAAAGTGGTCAGCGTGCACCTGTTGTGGGGGATTGTTTCCCACCTACTTTCTGGTTTTCTAGGACAGAAAAAAATGAGTGCATATTGGAATCTGTCGGGGGTTCAACTCACATCGCTGGTGTAGTGCACCTCGTCCACGGCGTACTTCTCCTTGAAGTGCTCTTTTGGGTAGATCCTGCGGAAACAGACGGACAAAGGCATCGTTTTGTTGTTTGTTGTGGAAATACATTCATAAGAAATATCTCTTCTACTGTTCATGCTTAGGATAAATATAATATCAAGCATTTCAGGCTGCAGTAAGACTTTGGGGATTTGGAGACCTCTCTGGTGGAAATGTGTAACTGCATGAAAAAAAAATTTGTAAGCTGGGTTGTGCCTTGGACTCCCACCCTGAACGGATGAATCTGATGACTGATCAAGCATTCAAAGAGAACTCAGTCAAAACTAGGTGAAGGATGTGAGGATGTGAGTGAATTATCGATTGTTTTCATCACATCTTTATTAGAATAACGTTAAAGTTCAGTGTCCCGACTCAGTAATGCTCCTCCTACAGCACTATTCAATAAGCAGTACCTACATTTTAGTCTGGTTACATTTACTATAATATAATGTTACATAATATATTGTGTTATAAAGTTGTATATACCATTACTACTACTACTACTAACCTCAATAATAATAATAATAATAATAATAATAATAATAAATACACTAGAATATGTATGGTGTATTTCGGGGTATCTGGACTGGTTCCAGCACCCCACATCCCCTGCATGACCCAGAAGGACAAGCGGCTTGCAAAATGAATATTATTAAGATAATAAAATCCTATATTGTAATAAATATTTTCTATTTTGAGACAGTCTCCGCCACTAAAGAGCATGTTTGGGCAAACACGAGACGAGACGAGATGCTGCTGCTTTTGTACCCCACCACACCCCCCCCCCCCCCCCACCCCACCACCCCACACCCACCCCTACACCCATCCACCCCCCATCAGAGTTATAGGTACACATTACTTACACTGATCAGCCATAACATTACAATCTCCTCTTTGTATCTACACTCACTGTCCTTTATATCAGCTCCACTGACCATATAGGAGCTACACCTACAGACTGTAGTTCATCTGATTCTCTGTATACTTTATTACTCTGTTCTTTAATGATCAGGACCCCCACAGGACCACCACAGAGCAGCTACTAGTGGACATCGTGTTTAAAAAAAAAAAACTCCAGCAGCACTGCCGTGTCGGAACTACACATAACACACACTAACACCCCACCACCACGTCAGTGTCACTGCAGTGACCCACCTCCCTAATAGTACCTGCTCTGTGGTGGTCCTGTGGGGGTCCTGATCATTAAAGAACAGAGTAATAAAGTATACAGAGAATCAGATGAACTACAGTCTGTAAGTGGAGCTCCTGTATGGTCAGTGGAGCTGATACAGTGGACAGTGAGTGGTTTTAATGTTATGGCTGATCAGCGTATAAGGACATCACTTGGTGATGTACAACTCTAAGCGTTCAAGATTCGATCAGAGGCTGTGATCAAGCGACGTCCCAGATATTACACCTTCCTAAATGTGTTTACAGCACCATCTTAACTAGGAGACTTACCCACATGACCAATAAAATAAAACATAATAAAAGCTCTGGTCAGTTCTAGTTGAAGCACAAGATCTTTAACTAAACACTGTCTGAGGCTGCAAAGCTGAGCCTTGTTTGCAAAACCTGATTGTGCGAGACACAATTTTACTTACGAGACAAAGCGCAATCTCCTGTCCTTACGGAGCGCTGTCCCGTGGGCCGCTTCGAGTAAAGGCATTTAATCAGACTAGCTGCTTCAGTACACTGAATGTGGTATTACTGCAGGAGATCACATCACCCAACATGGTTAGTGTTGTTAAGACTCCCACATGGAGGGTCTACTGGTGTCCTGCTACCACTTACATCATATAAATAGTAGTCACGATTCAATATATGATTCAATATACGATTCAATACACGATACACTGCGATACTGCAAGCAAAGCGATATACTATATTTTGAATATCCTACTATTAAAACACACCACTGTATGAACAGGTTTATCAATGCTTACTATAGCACTGCGTCCTTGTGCTGCTTGTTAATGTTGGAGTGGAGCTGAAAATGGATTACAACACTGCCATCTAGTGGTCAGAGGTTTAAACACAACACACAATGGTTTCTTGTCTTCCAGGAATCTGTGTATCGATACTGTGTTCATGAGAATCGTTACAGTATCACCAAACATAATATCCCGATATTCAATCTTTTCTTACGCCACTAATAAATAACCACCTGGATTTTCCGTCCAGCAGTAAACGTGGATGTTAAACACCCACTTGGGGCTCTTAAGTATTCTCAGACCACTGGCCTAACTGGTACTGTATGAAAGAGTTATACAAGGAGCAGCATGTCCTTCTCTCTGTGAATGCGTCTGGACAGAGCGAGTGCGTGCGGGACTCACTCTCCCATCCAGGTAGCGTAGCTCTCGGGCAGCTTAGGGACGAAGAGGTGAGATTTGCCGGTGTCCACGTCAACAGCTCCATAGCAGTCGGGCTCGGTCACTCCAAAGGTCCAGTGGAAGAAGGACTCCTGCAAGAGACGAGATGCTGTTGCTGAACATCAGTCTGATTGTGGGTATAAATTGGGAACATTTACACCAATCAGCCTTGTATCTACACTCACTGTCCACTGTATCAGCTCCACTGACCATACAGGAGCTCCACTTACAGACTGTAGTTCATCTGATTCTCTGTATACTTTATTACTCTGTTCTTTAATGATCAGGACCACCACAGGACCACCACAGAGTAGGTACTATTAGGGAGGTGGGTCATTCTCAGCACTGCAGTGAGACTGACGTGGTGGTGGTGTGTTATTGTGTGTTGTGCTGGTGTGAGTGGATCAGTTTAAGCGCCTCAATGTCACTGCTGGACAGAGAATCGTCCACCAACCAAAACTATCCAGACATCAGTGTCCTGTGGGCGGCGTCCTGTGTCCACTGATGAAGGACTAGAGAACATAAACTGTTCAGCAGCAGACGAGCTACTGTCTCTGACTTTACATCTACAAGGTGGACCAGCAAGTAGTAGGAGTTTCTAATAGAGTGGACAGTGAGTGGACACAGTGTTTAAACACTCCAGCAGCACTGCTGTCATTGATCCACTCACACCAGCACCACACACTAACACACCACCACCATGTCACCTGCTCTGTGGTGGTCCTGTGGGGGTCCTGACCATTAAAGAACAGAGTAATAAAGTATACAGAGAATCAGATGAACTACAGTCTGTAAGTGGAGCTCCTGTATGGTCAGTGAAGCTGATACAGTGGACAGTGTGAGTCAACTCTCGTCTCCCGCCGCTGGAGTGGATGGAAGCTCTACTTCATTTCAACCAGTAACACCAGATTCTTTGGTGAAACCATGTCCCACATATAAACCAGCTTTAATGTGTTTACAGCAGCTAGGAGACGTGATCGTGTCTACCTGTCTGAAGAGGACGTCTGTGTCGGTGCAGTATCTCTGCTGCTGTTCTCCTCCCTGAAGCAGCACCAGCGATTTGGGCTGCAGCCCCTGCTTGGCCCGCAGACCCGCGCACAGCCGCCGCCGGTTGTCCGCGAACAGAGCGGCCGACACTCGCAGGGTGTCCTTCCCCAGCCAGTACACTGCTTTCCTGCAACACACGTTCACACAGACGCTCACAATAAATCAACGTTCTACCTGAACATTGGTGCCCCTCAATAAAAGGAACCAATCAGCTTGCTGGTAAAGGATACACAGGGTGAGTCAAAAGTCTATCTTTTAGGCTAGGTCCTGAATGCGGTCACTATCCTGAAAGTCGCCATGCTGGGGGTCTGTCTCAAAACCTAGTGAGGGTCTACATAGGCAGAATTTTACCTTATAGTATGCGCTTTACCTTATACATGCCTAGATACCTCAAACATGCTTAGATACCTTATAAATGCTTAGATACCTTATACATGCTTAGATGCCTCAAACATGCTCAGATACCTCAAACATGCTCAGATACCTCAAACATGCTTAGATATCTCAAACATGCTCAGATACCTCAAACATGCTTAGATACCTTATACATGCTTAGATGCCTCAAACATGCTTAGATGCCTCTAACATGCTCAGATACCTCAAACATGCTCAGATACCTCAAACATGCTTAGATACCTCAAACATGCTCAGATACCTCAAACATGCTCAGATACCTCAAACATGCTTAGATACCTTATACAAGCTTAGATACCTTAAACATGCTTAGATACCTTAAACATGCTCAGATACCTTAAACATTCTTAGATACCTCAAACATGCTTAGATACCTTAAACATGCTTAGATACCTTAAACATGCTTAGATGCCTTAAACATGCTTAGATACCTCAAACATGCTTAGATACCTTAAACATGCTTAGATGCCTTAAACATGCTTAGATGCCTCAAACATGCTTAGATGCCTCAAACATGCTTATATACCTCAAACATGCTTATATGCCTCAAACATGACAAACATGCTTAGATACCTCAGATTTTTAAACCTCAGGCTATTATTTTGGATAGCTGATCGGTAGCTTAGCAACTAGCTAAACCACCGGTGGCGTGCTGCAGTGGGGGGAACAAGCCGTGACGCAGTCTCTCTCTAACTAGAGCGTCTCAGTAATCTGTTTTGACCACCAATCAGCTTGCTGGTAAAGGATACACAGGGTGAGTCAAAAGTCTATCTTTTAGGCTAGGTCCTGAATGTGGTCACTATCCTGAAAGTCGCCATGCTGGGGGTCTGTCTCAAAACCTAGTGAGGGTCTACATAGGCAGAATTTTACCTTATAAGATGCGCTTCCGACAGGTAGGCTGCCTCAATTCATGGATACCTCAAACATGCTTAGATACCTCAAACATGCTTAGATACCTTATACATGCCTAGATACCTCAAACATGCTTCGATACCTCAAACATGCTTCGATACCTCAAACATGCTTAGATACCTCAAACATGCTTAGATACCTCAAACATGCTTAGATACCTTATACATGCTTAGATACCTTAAACATGCTCAGATACCTCAAACATGCTCAGATACCTCAAACATGCTCAGATACCTCAAACATGCTTAGATACCTTAAACATGCTCAGATACCTCAAACATGCTTATATGCCTCAAACATGCTTATATGCCTCAAACATGACAAACATGCTTAGATACCTCAGATTTTTAAACCTCAGGCTATTATTTTGGATAGCTGATCGGTAGCTTAGCAACTAGCTAAACCACCGGTGGCGTGCTGCAGTGGGGGGAACAAGCCGTGACGCAGTCTCTCTCTAACTAGAGCGTCTCAGTAATCTGTTTTATGAGGAGAGATGAGGAGAGAACACTGCTACTTAAACAGCTGCTACCTAGACAGCCTACCTAGACACTCACTAGGTTTTGAGACACACCCTGGATCAAGGGCAAGGTTTTCCAATGGGAAGGTGGTCGTGTAGCAGATCAAAGAAGACCAGAATTGTCTCAGAAATCAATTCATGCAATCAGATTTGCAGTATCTCTCGTGGTTCAAACGTTATCAACACAGAAAGTTACAACAACAACCACATTGAACAACAAGTTCACTGTGCTGTCCCTGGTGCTGAACTCTGCCTTCAGATCTGTGTTCAGCACCAGGGACAGTGAAATAGCGCCAGGGACGTTTCCGAAATAAAAGGGTGTCCTGAGACTTTTGACTCACCCTGAATCGCTCAGACTTAGATTTCAGCTGTGCTTCTGAGTCGTTAAGGTGGCATCCAGTTTATAGGTTTATAGGTTCCCCTCATTTACAGAGATAAGACTTATACGACTGGAACAACTGCCCAGGGCGCGTCACCAAGACGCCCGCTGAGTAAGCAGCTTTTCCTACATGGACTTTGCCACAAACGTCGTTTATCACTGACCGCTAACATCAGGCAGGAGCTGTTACACCTTAAAATCAATAACATGCCCAATCAGGGGTGTGTTTGGCATCACAGGGGTCCAAATATCAGCTATACTACAAAACCATAGTTGCTTAAACCTTATGGAAGACCATTTCAGCCATATTGGTGTGTGTGTGTGTGTGTGTGTGTGTGTGTGTGTGTGTGTGTAATATGTATGTGTATATATATATATATATATATATATATATATATATATTATATATATATATATATATATATATATATATATATATATATATATATATAAAACGAGCTGGTATCACACAGAAATGACTCTCCCTCATAAGTCATTCTGAGACACTGGGTCAGATTTATGAGCTAGTAATAACAGTCATAATTATGAGATTAAATTTCATTTTTATGAGGTACTAAGTCATAACTGCCAAGTCATTATTATTATTATTATTATTATTATAAACTAATAAGTTGTAATTGAGATTTAATTTCATTATGATGAGATGTTGTTATTATGAGCTAATAAGTTGTAATTATGCAACCAAATCATAATTAAGTTGATTTCCATTATGAAACACTAACTTAATTCTAAGATAGGGTTTAATTATGAGGCTAAGTCATATTTATGAGATTGCACTTGATCATTATGAGGTACTAAGTCATACCTAAGATGCTAAGTCATAATTATGAGCTAATAAATTGTAATTGAGCTGTTAAGTAAGTAGTAATTACGCGACTGAGTCATAACTATTACGGCATGCTAAGTCATAAGTACAAAATTTAATTCCATTATGAAACACAAACATACAATTCTAAGATAATAAATTGTAATTATGAGATTGCATTTGATTATTATGAGTTACTACGTCATAACTGAGATGCCAAGTCAGAATTATGAGCTAATAAGTTGTAACTGAGATTGAATTTTATTTTTATGAGATACTAAGTCATTATTATGAGCTGTTAAGTTGTAATTATGTGACTGAATCAAAAATTTTTACAGCATGCTAAGTCATAACTATGAAATTGAATTATATTATGAAACATTAACTTATAATTCTAAGATAATAAATTGTAATTATGAGGCTGAGTCGTAATTATGAGATTGCATTTGATTATTATGAGTTACTAAGTCATAACTGAGATGGCAAGTCAATTATAAGCTAATAAATTGTAACAGATTTAATTTCATTTTTACGAGATACTTATTCATTATTATGAGATACTTATTCATTATTATGGGATGGTAAGTTGCAATTATGCGATTGAATCATAGCTATGAAGTTGAATTCCATTATAAAACACTTACTTAATTCTAAGATAATAAATTGTAATTATGAGATTGCATTTGATTATTATGAGTTGCTAAGTCATAACTGAGATGCCAAGTCAGAATTATGAGCTAATAAGTTGTAATTAAGATTTAATTTTATTTTTTTGAGATACTGAGTCATTATTATGAGATGGTAGGTAGTAATTATTCGACTGAATCATAACTATTATGGCATGCTAAATCATAACTATGGAAGTAAATTCCATTATGAGATACTAACTCAATTCTAAGCTAATAAGTAGCAATTATAAGATTGAATTTCATTATTATGAGGTACTAAGTCCTACTTATGAGATGCTAAGTCAAGACTATGAGCAAGCAAGTTGTAGATATGAGATATAGATATTTTCATACTTATGATGCTTTTCTACATACGTACTATTATTTCATAATTTTTTTCCCCAGTGATGGAAACAGACTTCCGTACAAGCTTGATCTGAAGGCCAGTGACCACAAAAGTACAAGGAGACGCACTAACGCAGGAGAATCATCACGTCGGCCTATCTGAAGGTCGCTCAGCGCGTGTACGTGTCAGCAAAACTGTCACACTGAGAAAAAGGGAAGAGAGGCTCATGACCGCCAGCAACTGCTGATCATACATACTCAGTGTAGAATAACATACTAATGAAATCCCTGCTCTTGTGATTTCCTCAGGTCCTCAGGTGGTCAGCGCTGTGGGAACTGACCAGGGTTTTATGCTGATCCACTGGCCGTACTTCCCTGTCATATCAGGATATGAGATTAGAACATAAGGTTGTTATTATTTTATGTAGTGTTGCACCGATACCGAATCGGGGCCGATACTAGCACTTACACACAGTATTGGTAACAGAGCGCCGATACCATGAAGCCTATTGAAGCCAACAGCATGTCCGTGGTGTGGGAGTATTTCTCGGTTGAGACGGGCAGCAGCAAAAATGCCCGCTGCAAAATTTGTAACGCCAGCATTTCGAGGGGTGGCAGAACCAGCAAAGACTTCAATACATCAAATTTAATTAAGCATTTAAAGCAAAACCACGACAAAGAACACATTGACTTCATCCAAGCAAGCACAAAATACAACATATAAAAAAGGAACTTTATAAATATCAGGATTTATAGCCATATATCAAGCATTTAAATCAGAGCTGGTATCGGTATCCTTACTCTGTATCGGCAGATACCTGAAAAGCTGGCATCGGTATCGGTATTGGTAGGGAAAAAGTGGTATCGGTGCATCCCTAATTTTACGTGCAGCATTTTTATTGCTTTAAATCCGAGAAGCTCAGCCCTGATAAAACCAGATCCCAGATCATAAAGAGGCAGATAGGAGTTTAAATCCCTGCAGAAGAAAAGCCTCAGCGTGGACTTCTGAACGGCCAAAGATCAAGAAGTGAAGTAACGACGAGTAAATCATATGCCGAGTCAGCGGCGAGCAGCACGAAGGTGAAATCAGCTTGTTATGGCTGTGCACTGCAGAGCAAAGATCTTTGCTCCACAACTCATAACACATGCAGTTTTTAAAATATCAGATCCGTTCCAGCTCCAGAGTGTCTGATAGTGTGATTCAGGCTTGTGTATAGCTTTTTGATTGGATGCATGGATTCCCATAGAAAATGAATAGGACAAAAACGTGCACGCCAATCTACTAAACTTCTGCTCAACCGACAGACACCATTTCACATACACTGAGTCAGGCCAGACCCCCGACCACTACTGTAGTGTTGGTTTGACCCGCACTCGTCCGTTTGTCGTTTTTTTCCCATCCCTGCTTTTCCCCCCATAGAGTCCCATTCATTTTCAAGCGCACCCAAACATCATGGTTTTATTATGGTAACCAAACTGACTATACTCACTCAGGGCTGGACCCCAAACTCTAATCCAGGGACATACTGACCTGCACTCCTCTATTTGTCATTTATTCATCTTTCTTTCCTCACAGAGTCCTATTCATTTTCAAGCGCACCCAAACATCATGGTTTTATTATGGTAACCAAACTGACTATACTCACTCAGGGCTGGACCCCAAACTCTAATCCAGGGACATACTGACCTGCACTCCTCTATTTGTCATTTATTCATCTTTCTTTCCTCACAGAGTCCTATTCATTTTCAAGTGCACCCAAACATTATGGCTTGGTTAAACCTACAGCCTCCAAACTGCCTGTACGCACTCAGGGCACACTGACCCGGACTCCTCTACTTGTCGTTTATTCATCCCTCGTTCCTCTCACTACTTAAGCTTGCACAACCATCCTGCATTTCCTTTGGGGAATGCACTTTTTTAGTTCTTTTTCAAATTATTCTGTTCCACCTTAAATGGAGCAGCAGTTACATAGTGGTGCCTCATTTCTCCGTTCCACCTTAAATGGGGCAGCAGTTACATAGCAATGCCTCATTTTTTCGTTCCACCTTAAATGGAGCAGCAGTTACATAGTGGTGCCTCATTTCTCCGTTCCACCTTAAATGGGGCAGCAGTTACATAGCAATGCCTCATTTTTTCGTTCCACCTTAAATGGAGCAGCAGTTACATAGTGGTGCCTCATTTCTCCGTTCCACCTTAAATGGGGCAGCAGTTACATAGCGGTGCCTCATTTCTCCGTTCCACCTTAAATGGAGCAGCAGTTACATAGTGGTGCCTCATTTCTCCGTTCCACCTTAAATGGGGCAGCAGTTACATAGCAATGCCTCATTTTTTCGTTCCACCTTAAATGGAGCAGCAGTTACATAGTGGTGCCTCATTTCTCCGTTCCACCTTAAATGGAGCAGCAGTTACATAGTGGTGCCTCATTTCTCCATTCCACCTTAAATGGGGCAGCAGTTACATAGCGGTGCCTCATTTCTCCGTTCCACCTTAAATGGGGCAGCAGTTACATAGCGGTGCCTCATTTCTCCGTTCCACCTTAAATGGGGCAGCAGTTACATAGCGGTGCCTCATTTCTCCGTTCCACCTTAAATGGGGCAGCAGTTACATAGCGGTGCCTCATTTCTCCGTTCCACCTTAAATGGAGGATTCTGAATACATTCTGAATGTAACGGCTGCACCATTTAAGGTGGAACCGAACAATTGGAAAAAGCAGACTGCGAATAGAAATATGAACAAGTTTACGTCAAAACTAAAAGCAGTGACTGAACAAGAAGCGCTGACACTTAAAAAAAACAACTAATAAATACTATTAAAAATGTTTTTATAGCTAATAACCAACATCACATTGTTTTATTATCACCAGACAAAGCAGAGCTGAGCACAAACTTTCCCTTTCTGGCTATTACACCGAACAAAGCAGCTATGTGAGAGAAAAACGTCCGCTTGAAACAACTTAAACAAAATAAAAACTTTACAATGAAACACTTTAATAATCATTTCCAAGAGTAAACAACTCGCACCAAGTACAGAAACCGTGCTCACCCAGTTACAGCAGCCATCGCTCTCAGCTGAGGCGACGTGATCACGTGTTTTTATCAGCTGAGCGCGGCCGCGCTGCCACGTCGTCGCTGGTGCATCATGGGAAATGTAGTCCCAGCGCTTCAGCGGACGCCGGACACGGTTTTGCTAACTCTCACAGGTCATTCTCGTACAAAAACTCTGCATGTATTGACGTATTTGTATTTTATTGTGTATCCAATACCTCCAAAACGTGTTAAAACTGTTATTTAGTATACATTCAATCAAAGATATGCTTATTGATAAAGTTTCCCCAGTCACACTTTTTTAAATATTCAACACAGTTTTGTGAAAGAAAAAATTCCATCATTCCCTAATGAACCATTTAATTCACCTATGGACATCTTGCTTTTGTCTAACCTCCTTATTAAGGATGGAATATCTATCATATACCATAATCTTTTGAAGCTAGAACATAATACAACTTTACAACACCTAAAATTGGCTTGGGAGGAAGACCTAGGCGTGGTTCTTTCTGACGAGCAGCGGACTGAGGCACAGAAACAGGTTCATTCATGCTCACCCTTACAAAAAAGAAGTTTATTTAAGTGTGCCATTAGTATACTTCTTTTAAACTAAAAATAAGTGAGTAATCTTTCAGTTTACTTGTTATGTACTTCTCAGTGATATACTAAACACAGTTATACTTAAGTGTACTTGGCTTATACTGACAAGTATGTAGAACCGTCTAAGTATATTCGGCCTTTACCTGTACTTCATCTTTGGTTGAGATATACTTTAGAAAAGTACAACACTTGTTTGGAAATTTTGTTTATAAAGATTTATAAAGATACAAATATGTTTCCTAATCTGAGTATGTCTTGTTAATTTTATGTGTGTCCACTAGTAAGTAAATAAATGTTAAAGTAGAAAATACCCTTAAACATAGTCATATACTCAAAAGTATTATGATAAGTTCACTTAAAGGAAACTTACACGTATACTTTTGAAGGTGAATTAACAAACTAGTAAACTAACAATAAACCCATAAGTTTACTTTTAGTGTAGATGCAACACAAAAGATGTAAACTAGTTATGTATTTAAAGTATACTACTCTTCCACTTCATAAACTAGAAAGTGGGCCAATTTAGTCCCAAGAAGTATTAAAATAGTACATATACAAGGATACTACTAGTACAATGATATTAGTATAGTAACTAAAATAAAGTATACTTGGAAAATATACTTTAACTTTACTCAGGTTTATTTAATAAAATGAACTATGTGATAGGCCTGGATTACCTCAATTTTAAATTTTAGATTGCATTTATCTAAATTACGACTCTCCAAGATGTTCCCAAATGTTGATCCGTGCTGTAATCGATGTGGACAAGAGCCTGTCTCTCTGGCACATGTGTTTTGGAAATGTCCGAACATCACAATTTATTGGTTTACAATATTTCAGTTCCTGTCAGTCATTTCGGACAAACCCCTTGACCCAGACCCAGTTACTGCTCTGTTAGGAGTTAGGATCAATGGTCCAACACTAGCAAATAATCAACACAGTGTAATTATTTTTGTCACATTGCTTGCACGTAGATTGATATTACAAAACTGGAAACAACAAAAAACACCAATTATCTCAGCTCTGATGAAAGAGATTATGGATCACCTCCAACTGGAAAAACTTAGATTTTCACTTAGAGGTAAATGTTATACTATATGGGACCCGTAGTGTGTAGAGATGGTATAAAGATGACTTATTGAGATCTGTCAACTGCTTTTCTGTTGTTTTGTGAACATATTATTCATTTTTTAAATGTATTTAATGATTAATTAATTTATTCATTCTTTTTATTTTTATTTATTTATCTTTTTTATTCTTAATTTTTAATTTTACATCTTCCTTCCATGGGCAGAGAATTGTTGTCCCCATCGAAACAAGAGTATTGACTAAGATACTTTTTTTTTGTATGGAAGAAAGGTTGGTCTGTGTATTAAAAAACCCAAATAAACTGTAATTAAAAAAAAACTGTAATTAAAATTAGATTTGAGGATCAAACTCACTTCTTCCCTGGAACAGAAAACAACACACGTTCCTTATTTAGCTGAAGATTCACCATTTTTTTCTTTTTTCCCCGTATAGATCCTTCCTCTTTCCCCCTTTCCAAGGAAAAGGGCTGTTTACAGTAATCAATAACAACTTGAAGGGGAACTCCAGCAATTTTTCAAAATTTCTCAACCTTTTTCGCCCCAAGGCCCACAAGCTAATAGCAACAAAGCGTAGCAGCCCACTTAAACACTAAAGTCAGCTTTTTAGTTGCCTTTTTCTTTTCCTAGGTGCCAACAATGAAATCCTGAGAATCAGGGACAGTAAAAGAAAAGATCGTCAATTTAGCTTCAGTCACAGAAACCGAAATGTAGGAGGTAGATGTGGACGGTGTGATCTGGAGATGCAGTCCATCATGTTCTCACTGAAAATGCTCCACTGTGTTACCCACTAGAGTCACTCTTTGGTTTCTATGTGTTTATTTTTTTTGGTTTTTGGGGTGGGGGGGGGGGACTCCGCCCACTGAGCTTCATCACAGTCAGCACTAATAATAAACCTGATATCTGCTTCTTCGTCGGTTTATCAGTTTAACTGCTCTGGTCGCTGATGCTCGGCAAAAAATGCATTCCGAGATCCT
This sequence comes from Megaleporinus macrocephalus, assembly GCA_021613375.1. NCBI lineage: Eukaryota > Metazoa > Chordata > Actinopteri > Characiformes > Anostomidae > Megaleporinus > Megaleporinus macrocephalus. The sequence continues at coordinate 5,454,295 of CM038711.1, forward strand.
GGAGCTGGAATCAAAGGCAGAACGACATGAGAGTCAGCAAATAAGAGTCGGACGATAAAACAGGCAGATCATGCTGGCGGTGCGGCGCCGAGGTGCTGCTAGAAGAAGAAGAGAGATCTACTGATGAAGCTCCCTCGTATGATCATAGAATGTGTTCCACCAGCAGTGAACTATGAAAGTGGGTCCAGATCTCTGACCAGCTCACTGTCTGTATCGGTACCAGCAGCTGTGTTTGTCTCAGACTGACTGATGTTTATTATTTCAGTAGCACAACATTTTTATCTTTAGGTCTCTGTTGAGGTTTATACTGTTTATGGTGTAAAAACTTGGACTTTTAACTATTAAGTTAATCTTATGCGTGTTTTTATAACTAAAAGTTACTGCCTTCCCCTGAATACAGGCCTGCGGACCACCAGAGGGTGCTTCACAGCTGACTGGTGGTCCGCGGCCTAATGGTTTAATGGTTAAGATGTAGTTGAAGTTATTCAGGGTGAAAATGCTTCATTCTAAGGAAACGTGTCGAGTCAGAATCGTTCACAGTGGAGTTTATTGGAACCAGACGTCCATCAATCGCTCTCTTAGAAAGTTATTACATAAAGAAGCCTTGGCATATCCATTGTTATATCCGGGTCCTGTTTAGCCCCTACTGGAATGACTGAGGCTATACAGGAGAAACACCCTATAAAACCCCATTCAAGGAGGTGACCAATGGGCCAGTTTGGCTTTTTCCAGTGGGTGTTAAGGTTAGCCTCAGAGGCTCAGTAGAGGCTCAGATTTGGACGTGGTAACAAGTTGATGGGAGCTGAAAGAATTTAGACTGAATAAACAGGAAAGCGACTGTCAAAAGGTTTACAAGTTCCATGATTATTATTTGATTTGATGTGGCACGGTTGGGCCTGGAAATGGCTACTTATGGAATTCATTCAGAAAGTTATAAATATTGTGTCTGATGAATTTGTTCACGATAGTCATTGATTGTTAATCCATTTAAGTTTCAAGTTTCAAGTTTATTTGTCATTTGCACATCATGACAGGACATAACATGCATTGAAATTCTTGGGATGAGGCTCAGATAATAACTCTACAGCAGGGCAGTATTATATATAGAAGTAAAAACAGTGCAAACATACAATAAATAGACAATAATGAAGTAAAAATAAGCTAGAATATATACATTTAGTAACTGAAATACATAAGGGAACATACAAAAGATACAAGATATACAGGAGAACATGTGTAGAAACTTTTGCATAGGCAGGTTCTAAGAAGATTAATCTATTTAAAGTGACTTTAAAGTGATATTGTCCATAGCAGCGAAATCAATAATAATATAATAATAATAATAATAATATAATAATATAATAAAATATAATATAGCAGTGGCCGAGTGAACGGTATTGGGGTCTTTCAGCTTCACAGTATGTTCAGATTACATTTAACGTAACTACATACAAGTTTCAGAATATTAGAACATTAGGAGGTTTGACCTTTATACTCATAGCATGTTGTGTTATTCTCACAGATCTTCTACTGATGTGATCTGGTGCTCTTCGCGTGGCAGTGGTATTGTCCTACAGTGCCTGGTGGGATTAGGGGGGGAGTCTGCTCCAGCCTGGAAGAGCACCCAATTTAGCATGTATTGTGCTTATATAACTGTCTCATAATAAAACAAGAAAAAAAGCATAAGTAACAAGAAAAGGCTGGGAACAAAATTTCGGATTGGAGCTCAGGAGAGGCCTACAGCTGGCTGCATTTGTTCTATTTCTAAAAATAGATATGATCTCTCAGTTTGGAAATAAGGGAGCATTTTTTGAATAAAGAATAAGAGTGACGTCTTTGGGGAGACAATGTATTTCCAATGGAGGGTTTGGAAACAATAGTGGTTTACGAAGCTGAAATAAGGTGTACATTTAGAAATAATGGTGGTGAAGGTATGAAGTACTCAGAGGTGTCAAGTAATAAAGTACAAATACTTCGTTACCTTACTGAAAGTACAGATAATGGAGTGTAAATGTAAGGAGTAGAAAGTACAGATAATGGAGTGTAAATGTAAGGAGTAGAAAGTACTGATAATGGAGTGTAAATGTAAGTAGTAGAAAGTACTGATAATGGAGTGTAAATGTAAGAAGTAGAAAGTACAGATAATGGAGTGTAAATGTAAAAAGTAGAAAGTACTGATAATGGAGTGTAAATGTAAGGAGTATAAAGTACTGATAATGGAGTGTAAATGTAAGGAGTAGAAAGTACTGATAATGGAGTGTAAATGTAAAAAGTAGAAAGTACTGATAATGGAGTGTAAATGTAAGGAGTAGAAAGTACTGATAATGGAGTGTAAATGTAAGGAGTAGAAAGTACTGATAATGGAGTGTAAATGTAAGTAGTAGAAAGTACTGATAATGGAGTGTAAATGTAAGGAGTAGAAAGTACAGATAATGGAGTGTAAATGTAAGGAGTAGAAAGTACAGATAATGGAGTGTGAATGTAAGGAGTAGAAAGTACAGATAATGGAGTGTAAATGTAAGGAGTAGGAAAGTACTGATAATGGAGTGTAAATGTAAGGAGTAGAAAGTACTGATAATGGAGTGTAAAATGTAAGGAGTAGAAAGTACTGATAATAGAGTGTAAATGTAAGAAGTAGAAAGTACTGATAATGGAGTGTAAATGTAAGGAGTATAAAGTACTGATAATGGAGTGTAAATGTAAGGAGTATAAAGTACTGATAATGGAGTGTAAATGTAAGGAGTAGAAAGTACTGATAATGGAGTGTAAATGTAAGGAGTAGAAAGTACTGATAATGGAGTGTAAATGTAAGGAGTAGAAAGTACTAATAATGGAGTGTAAATGTAAGGAGTAGAAAGTACAGATAATGGAGTGTAAATGTAAAGACTAGAAGTAAAATGTCAACTGAAAAATAATTGCTCCAGTAAAGTATGAATAACCAACATTTCTACTTAAGTAAGGTAACAAAGTATTTGTACTTCAGTACTGACAGGATGAAAACAAGGACATAGACAAGACAGAGCAAGACAGGGCCAACCGGGACAACATGTAGGCCATGGTGAGACAAATCAGTCCACTAAGACTACATATTAGTTTCAGATTTTCCAATATTTTATCATCATCAACATTCCATATGAGCTCAGAAGACATGTGTAGGTTCACTGGTGGGTTTGATGGTAAATAAAAATGCTATATTTGGGTTGTAGATGTGATGATCCCTGGTTCCCATCACCAACCTACTAGTACAATTTGCATAGACCAGCATGGCCGACCACCAGTGAAACCAGCATATGTTGTTTTTTGCTCCTGGTGGGTTACCAGCTATACCAGCTCCTGACTGCTGTTTGCTTTGTCAGCAGACCACCACTGTGAAGAAACCTGAGAGTGTTAAATTCTCTACAATAAACCACTTTACATCAAAACACTCTGAAAAGCTTTGTTTACTTCACGGAGCTTCAACAGAATCGTCAGAAAAATGTTGAAAATCAGTGGAATTCCTTTATGCCAGATTTCATAAACTTCCTGCAGCCCATCTGTTGAAAACACAACTTCTCTTACTGGTAATTTTCAGATTTGGGCACAGAGCCACCATGTACTGAGAACATCTGCTGTCGGGGGCTTTGTGGGGGCAGGCAAGGCGGATGCATGTGCAAAAAGGTTATACATCAGCATTTAAAAACTACACTGTAAAAACTGTTTTAACTTATTGTCTGTGGTGCCTTAAATTTTGAGTTGTCTGAACTTGAAATAATAGGTTTCCAGGCCTAAAACACAAATTCTTGTTCTGGTAATTTAAAAAATTCAAAATTTGAAGGCGAGACACTCACTTTAAGTTAAAACAGCTTTCTTTCTTTTTACTGCATACAGAAATTTACAGAAATGCCGATGTCCTCTGGGTGATCAGCTAAATCAGCACCAGACCATGGATGCATTTGTTTTGTTGTTGTTGTTAAAACTACACTGAATCTATATTTTATCTAAGTAGAATAGATCAGGTGTTTGTGATAGATAGAGATAGATAGATAGATAGATAGATAGATAGATAGATAGATAGAGGGAGAGATAGATAGATAAATAGATAGATAGATAGATAGATAGATAGATAGATAGATAGATAGATAGATACTTTATTGATCCTGAAGGAAATTTAGCAGCCAGTAGCAGTTACACAGAACAAAAACAAAGTACAAAACACAGTACAAAAAAACAATAAGGTATATAAAGAATAATTCCAATAGTAAAAATTGTGTTATTTCTTCTTTCCATTCTTTCACTTCACATACATAACGTACATTAAAAACTGAATGATGTGTCAATCATTTACACCTTTTTTTTATCATTTTTCGAAATATATATCATCTCAGTCCAATGAAAACCAAGTATCTTTTTTTTCAAGATTGTTAGTTTTGTGCATAATTCAATGTTGTTATGATTGGACCAATGAAAGTGCTCCAGAACTACTTCAAACTAGATTAATTTCCATTAACTTGCATTGAAAGTAAAGACTTCTGCTGTAAAGTTAGCATTTTGGAGATCCTTGTGTTTTAATGGACCGTCACAAAAGCCTGGTAAAGGTGTGCAATGCTAAAAAAAACAGCTGGTGGAACATCTCACAACTAATTAGGTTACTTAGCAACAGGCAACTATGCATGTTCACCTTCTTTAGAAACCAGTCTTGAGTTATGTTGGCTGTATGTTTACAGTCATTGTCTTGCCGACACATCTATCTATGTTTGTTTTAATGAGGTTCGGTGTTGTTTTTTGCAAAGAGTCAACGCCATAACTTGATATTAACACCATCATGCTTTGCTGTGGGAGTTTTTGGGATCATACACGCAACCCTCCTTTCTGCAGTTATGCTTTCAGGTGGTCCTGAAGCTCTTTTGAAGCAGCTCCTGGATTATTTCCTACCTCAGTATCTTTAGCCTGGGAGAAATCTTGGATGATGCCCCGGTTCATGAACTTCCATGACATTTTCAATTGAATGTGGTAGCTTTTTCCTTTCAAGTAGCTTTTCACAACGTTCTTCTTGACCATAATTGCTACTTGTATGAAATATTCCTAACAAATTGCAGCGGCTCTTATAATGACATCAAAATGTTTTCAATTTTCGTTTTGTTCAAAATTATACTTTTTTTTTTATTGATGCATTGATCATAATTGACTTATTTGATTCCAAAGCTTCTGTACATGGGTTTGAACGTTAATTTGTTTGTATTGTAGGGATTTGTGTTGTTTGTCCTGAGATAATCACATCAGCCTCCAGGTCACAGACTTCATGTGGTGAATATCTAAATGGTCTTTTTAATTGCTTAGATTGAATCTGACATGAAGAACTATCTAAATGATCATATAAACCTGGTTTATCAGACGTACCTTTGGCCTGCTTGACTTCTTCTGCTCTGCAGCAGCTCAGAACACGGGGTTATTAATAAGCTCATTCATGAACTGTGAGCAGACCATAAGATAAGCTTCGATCCGTTCAGAAGTGCTGACCTCGCCGCTAATTGAATTGCATTCATGTAGCCCGTATTGATCTTGCAGGCTGGACTACATACTTTTATTTTGCAGCAGAAGCTCCGGACCCTCCAGAGCGGGCTGGTTCTCGGGAATCTCCAGATCTGCCGAGCCCATTGTTGGGCTCATGTTTTCACTGGTTGTGATCACACAAGCCTCAGCTGGAAATTTTCTATCCCAGCTTTTTTTTACGTTAAGTGCAGCTCGTGGAGAAGAAGAGCTGGAAAACAAAGAGGGACAAAATTAGATTTGCCGTTTTATTGGTCCATAATTCTTCAGAACATGACAAAAATGATGACAAGCAGTTCCACCCGAGAGAGCCGTTTCCCCCCGAAGTCATTACATAAACTCTTTTTTCCTCCGGTGAGGAAAATTAAGAGACGGATTCTGCAGCTTTTGAGGACAATCTATTGTTTCATTGCCAGCATTTAATCACTGTGAGGTGCAGCATTAGTAGCTTTAGTGTCAGCGATGAGCTTATAGATTTCAACAGTGTCTTCATACAAAGTCAAACACAACAGCTCTTAAAGGAAAAGAAAGAAAACTAATGGGAACCAATTAGTATCAGGCACAAAACACAACATCAAACTGTTTAGCATTATTTACTGTTAGATATCATTTTTTTGATCTGTTTGACAAGCACTGGGCTGTACTTTCACCTAGCAGTCAATAATATATATATATATATATATATTAATTACCTCCAGTGGTGATATTTATAAAGCTTGAAAAGGTACCCAGTGACCAAGGTGTGTATTATTGGAGGCCTGGAACCTTCTCGACCACTTGATAGTCACAAAACCTAAATTTTGGGAGGGTCCCTGAAAATAAACTCATTATGTAATTATGGTATTGATGTTTAGGTGAGCTTCTATCTTTCCTAACTAGAAATGAAGCACTGGTCTGCCCCAGGAAGGTGCTGCACCAAACTGGTTCACCTACTTGGTCCTTCATAGTCTAGTAACTGTTACTATGCCCGGGATACCTCTGAACAAATCCACCGAATGACACAGTATATTAGTATATTCCCAACATCCTCAACACTCCAACATCTGAATCAGAACGTTTTTGGTTCTGTTCAAGACTCCTGAGTCTCCTACCCTGCCCGTGGCCTCTCAGGTTCCTGGTCCACAGGTCAACCTGTTGGCTATGAAGCCTCTGGACCATAAGGCCTGTTTGTAAGACTGGAGCCTCAACGCTGTCCACAGTGCTGAGACCCTACAGCATCTTCTGTGACATCCACCCTGGAGCTGAGTGAGGCACCTGACAAAGGCAAGCATAAAGCTGAACTCTGAAGCATGTTGGATGGACTTCATTCAAGCATCACAACGACCAACAGTCGTAGCGGACCTATCCATCATCTTAGGAGAGACATAGCTTAGGCCAGCCAGCAACATACAGAGAGGAAAAATAGCTAGAGCAGGATAATTCAGGAGTACTAAAGACAAGATTAGGACATTGGACTGGACCAAAGAACTGGTCTCTGGGAACATCACAGATGCCATCATGCAGTACCCTCACTTAGCCACAGGGTGTCGCCACTGCCTTTCTCTCATAATGTGTGTTTATCCCACTGAAGAGTGATGTTCTCATTTGTATGTGAACTCTAGCTTAAGGCTTATGCTTAAATGAGTGTAGTTTCTGATACTAACCAACATTTCTTTGTTTGTGTTGCTGTTAATGAAGCGAGTGCCTGATGGTGATATATTTGGTGATATGCTACTATTTCAGACTGATTACAATACTGAATATTAGACTGTACTGATAAATACTACTGGAACAGAGCACAGTTCAGAGAAGAAGTTCTGTCTCCTCATCTTCATTCCTGTGTCCTGACCGATACACCATCCTACCAAAACCTAAATTGAGCTAGCCTTGCCTGATGAACTCTCAAGCGAATGTACATTTAAATATACTTATGTAATTATTAATATATTATTATATAGTATATTACTATTATAAATCCAAACCATTATATAATAATAATGAATAGTAATATTAATAATGGATCTTTAGTCATAAGGGGTCATCTACAAAGTGCATATTGTGGCTGTCCAAAGAAAAACAAGTTTCTCCAAAAAGACGTTTCATTCCAAGTGATTTCGGAGCATTTCTATTGGTCCGTTCATCATGAAACATTCACAGGTTATAAGGAGCAGCAGATGTAGAAAATTGTTTTCTTTGGACAGTGATGATACACTGATGTCTTTATTCGTTCTCATGTACTTTAGCTAAAAAGGCAACATTTAATTCCTTGTCAAAAAGTGTAGCATCCTTTAAGCCCTTAAGCCAAATCCCACTTAAAGGAAGCTTCTGTCTTTGCCCTTTTTAGACGGTCCCTTAAAGGCTAAGCATCAGCTAATATAAAAATGTCAAACTTATAAATACAGCATGATTTGAGATCCTAACTTGTGATTATTAAAAGCCAGAAAACGTTTTATTTATTACAAAGTCAAGGACTACGGCTTAAAAGACTGTTCGGAACCTGCCGTAGGTGTTATGCAAGTGACGTAGATGGAGGACAACAATGTTAGAAGATGCACTTACGGTAATGCACAATGACAGAAAGGTGTTGTTGTTTTTGGCTGCAGTGATTGGACGTACAGTGAGACGCCTGTGCACAAACGGTCCAAAGACAGTGTACAGCACTTAAGATCACAAGCACTGCTGGATAAGCCTGTGACAATTATTTTTTAGTTGATGATCAACTGCCATATGAAGAATTCCATATAAATATATTTTTTCAAATATATTTTGTTCAATATATGCAACTATTAAATGGCAAGCCTAAAATGACTAAACTGACACATTATGAACTGAGCCAAATGAAACAGGGTGAATTGGAAAGAGTATTGTGTGAATTACTCATAAAAGAGAGTCAGGACTCTCGGTTAGTGTCGTTTTTCAGTCTCACCTAATATGCAGAAACAGCAATGCCAAAGAGGGACTGAACACACTATGACATTATATGATATACTAACTTGTTTCATAATTTAGTTCATTTTACAAAAGAGATGCAGGAGCGAAGCAAAACGAGTTAAAGTGAAGAGCACTAGCGTAGATGCTGCTGCTGTTAGATCTTTTTGTCTAGAGAGATGGGCTGCAGTTATAAGCTATAAAACACAAAAATATCAATCAGTCCAATGAATTTTTTGTCAATTTATTTGAACATGACAGCTTCTGTTTACATTTCACGATGAATGGACCAATAGAAATGCTCCAAAATCTCTTTCACTTGCATTAAAAGTAAGACTGTTTTTGGTCTCTCCTGTAAAGTTACTATTTTAGAGGTACTAGTTTTTTTTCTTTGGTTCCAAACCTGTGAAAGACTAATTAAATTAACTGACCGACACCTAATTCACCTTGAATGGAAGCAAGAGGACTGACTTTCCAGGGTTCAAACCATCTGCCCTACCATCTAGAGATCCTCCTGAATATACATGAATATGATTAGCACAGCGTAGTAGCTCAGTGTTTACAATGTGTTATTGTATTTCCACTGTTAATCAGTTTTCAGACTCAGTTTAAATAATCACTATTTCCCCTCAATATGCAGCTCTAGACTATAAAACCATCCTAACTATTCTTTTAATGCTGGAAAGGGCATTTCTGACGAGGGTATTCTCCAGCTTCTCCCCGTTCCACCTTAAATGGTGCCCGAGTGCCTCAGTAACCTGAAGGGGCTGGACTGTAACTGCTGTGCCATTAAAGGTGGAACTGCAACAAGAAGCTGGCGATTTTTTTAAAAATAAGGAGTTTATTTTACAACAAAAAGGACGTAGCAGCGCGTTAATTAGGCTAAACGAGTTCAAGTTATCAGTATTTGTTTAGCTTGGCAGCTAGCGAACGTTATCTAGCATTACAGTTGAACCGACTGCCTGAAGAGCCAAGATAAGAATATAGAATCATAAACTATAAACTATATAGACACCATTATCCAACAAACACAACACAAACCTTAAGCTTAAGCTTAATACACGTAATAAAATGTAGTCGAAGCTGGTGTCCGATGATTGTATACGTCTGTTGGTCAGTCCTCGCGCTGATTTTGAATTTGTGCTGGTGTTGCGTCTAATTTAGCACCCCCGCCAGTAAAAGCACCCCCTCTCGGGAGCGCGCACACATCGTCTTTTTGTTTTTAACTTTAATTAGAAAAATGGAAATACACAAGATACTGTTCTAATCCACGCTGACTCGTAAAAAATAATGATCAAAAAAAAGAAAATAATAAACATGTCACCTGCACCACCTCCCGAGAGAGGGTGCTTTTCCTGGCGGGGGTGCTGAATTCGGCACAACACCGGTCCTGTGTTCCTCCGCGGGCGGGACTAGACAGACAGACAGACAGACAGACAGACAGACAGACAGACAGACAGATAGATAGATAGATAGATAGATAGATACTTTATTGATCCCGAAGGAAATTTAGCAGCCAGCAGCAGTTACAAACATAGTACAAAAAAACAATAAGGTATATAAAAATTAAATAGCGTTTAAATAGTGTCCAGGAGTGCAAATGTACAGGATGTACAGCAAAGTGTCAAATAGTGTCCAGGAGTGCAAATGTACAGGATGTCTGGCAAGGTGTCAATAGTGTCTATGAGTGCTGACATAAGATGTCCAGTAAAGTGTCGAGAGTGTCCGAGGAGTGCAGATGTACAGTAATGTGATTCCAGTACAAATAAAAATAAACTGTAATGTGACTTAAGGGACTTGTTCCTCATCTGTCCTCCTTCCTCCTCCGGCTCCACTGGGAGGACTTGAAGAGTCTGATGGCTCTCGGGACAAAGGATCTCCTGAGTCTGTCTGTAGAGCAGCTCTGTGACAGGAACCTGCCACTGAACTTGCTCCTTTGTTCCATGATGATGGTGTGCAGTGGGTGACCATCATCATCCATGATGGAGAGCAGTTTGTGCAGTGTCCTCCTCTCAGCTACCACAGACTCTAGCTCCACACCAACCACGGACCCCGCACGTCCAGACGCATCTCGTCTCTCTTTTTCATGCTGCCTCCCCAGCATAGAACAGACAGCTGGACACCACAGTCTGATAGAAGATCCGTAGGAGCTTCCTACAGATGTTAAAGGATCCCAGCTTCCTCAGAAAGTAAAGCCGGCTCTGCCCCTTTCTGTACAGGGTGTCTGTGTTGGCTGACCAGTCCAATCTATCATCCAGGTGCAGACCGAGATACCTGTAGGTCCTAACCATCTCCACATCAACCCCCTCAATAGAGACAGGCTGTGTGAGTGGCCTGGCCCTGCGGAAGTCCACCACCATCTCCTTGGTCTTGGAGGTGTTCAGCAGCAGGTTGTTCCTACGGCAAGATCGGACCTTATAACGACTCTAAACTATATACAGCATCTGCCTTCATTCCGAAATCGTACTAAAGTACGAGTTTGACTGTTATGCGTATTTACTAGTGATCTATATACGAGTTGTGCTGAGTCATATGACCCAGTAAACAAAAATCCGCTACACGGGTTTGACTCCTGCGCGCCTCTGGAGGAGCTCCGCTATGTGGGTAGGTCCAGTGAGTTTCGGTTTCGTTTTCTCTGCCCACTTCCCTCTCGACGTTTCTGGAAGCGAGGCTGGAAAACGGACAATGGCGGAGGATCTGGTCAGAGATATGTATGGACCTGCGGAAAGGCGGCTGTCTAACGATGCTAGGAAAAGACACCGAGAGCGAGTTCTCAGGAACGACGACAACAGGGACATCCTCTTCAGGATATTTCAGGGCGAGCGCTTGCACATCCTGCTCTTCAGACCTTCTGACGGTGCTGGGTGGATGAGAGTCATCCACAACAGAATCTACACTGATAACATGTTCGCCCAGTGGACCATCACTCGTCTTGACCGCAGCCCACATCACGTGGTGAATATCTCAGGTCAACGTGACATGCTCGAGGCCTTCTGTGAACATTTTGGGCAACTTCTTGACCAAGTGAGAAACCCACCGAACAACGAGGAAGTGCAGATAGTGACGCAGCTCCAGAATGATCTTGAAGGTTCAAGGCAAGAGAACGAACAACTCAACCAGACAGTGACGCAGCTCCAGGACGATCTTGAAGATTCAAGGCAAGAGAACAGACAACTCAACCAGACAGTGACGCAGCTCCAGGACGATCTTGAAGATTCAAGGCAAGAGAACAGACAACTCAACCAGACAGTGACGCAGCTCCAGGACGATCTTGAAGATTCAAGGCAAGAGAACAGACAACTCAACCAGACAGTGACGCAGCTCCAGAATGGTCTTGCAGCTTCAACACAAGAGAACAGACAACTCAACCAGACAGTGACGCAGCTCCAGAATGATCTTGCAGCTTCAACACAAGAGAACAGACAACTCAAGCAGAGACTGAGTCAGCTCAGAGGAACTGGGTTGTTTCCCAATGAGCAGTGAGGGAGACCCGTTCCCACTGGTTTTATAGTCACTACAACATACATATATATACATTTCTGTCTTATATAATTGTGTGATTGATCTTCTCTCTCTATGTAACCGCTTACAGCGCCTCCTGTGGTCATTCGGACTGTTGGATGAGTAAACTTTTCTTTTTCGGGCTTTATATTACTGCCCTGATTATTAGTTATTAATCATGCTGGTTGATTATATTGAAGGAATGGGGATCAGGGTGATACATATTTATGTATGTTCTGTTTTGATCAGTTATCAATATCAGTGTGTTATTGAGCTATGCTAAAGCCTAAGAAGCCTATTATTGCCATGCAGGGGCATCAACCCATTAAAATCAATAATATGAATAAATAAAATAAAAGCTTTAATATTGATGTGGATTAATTACATATATTTTCTAAACCAAATGTAGACAAAAAGTCTTTTCCTAAAATATTGTATTGCATGTACTCAGACAAATAAAGAGAAAACAAGTTCTTGTGGTTGCAGCGTTGCCTTTATTGCAGTATTGTTTGATTTGTTGAAATATGTTTGAATTTTCAGCTCTACAGTATTTTATATCAAGTAGCTGATCTATGGAACCTATCCACAGTCATACCACTGGTAACGCTCAGTCAGTCTGTAGGTTCTAGTGAATATAGGTCAGTTGGGCTGTCACGAAGTGGGCAGGATGAACGCACACACAAGTTTTAACAAAAGTACTTTAATAAAACTGGAAGTGCAAAACAGGATGTATACATACACGGACTAACAAGGTAACAACAGCTGACAGGACTGATACACACGAGGAACAGGTGAGACAGGCGGGGCTAGGGTGGACACAAGGAGCATGTCAGAAAAACATAAGCACATGAACAAACAGACAGAACCACATGGATATGACAAGACGTAAACAGATAGGCTAGGACAGGGAGGGCGTGACAGGGCTGACATCTTTTGTTGATGAAAGCGTTTAAGAAGCGAAAAGAGAGATAAATACAATGATCAGTTATTGATCTCAGCGTTACTGATGAATACAATGATCAGTTATTGATCTCAGTGTTACTGATAAATCAATGTGATCAGTTATTGATCTCAGTGTTACTGTTACATCAGTGTGATCAGTTATTAATCTCAGTGTTACTGATAAATCAGTGTGATCAGTTATTAGTCTCAGTGTTATTGATCTCTGCTAAAGCCTGAGTAGAGTGATAAATCAATATGGTTTCAGTTATTAATCTCTATTATTATCATTATTATTATTATGCACAAATGTGCTGACCATCTATCTATCTGTCTGCCTGTCTGTCTATCTGTTCGTCTATCTGTTTTTCTGTCTATCGGATTGTCTACTGTATCTGTCTGTCTATCTAGCTGTCACCAGATCTGATTAGAACAGATGTAAATAATCAGACATACAATACAAGGTATCATGAATATGTTATTGTGAGAGAAGTAGATCAGATCTTGAGCTCCAGTTTGAAGAACAAAGTTAGGTTCCAGATTTCTCCTGGACGCCCCAGACATTGTATGAATGAGTTCAGTTCCTTCAGCAGCAAATCTTGATTTAGCTTAATGAAGTACTGAGCAGTCAAAGCAGGTATTAGATGAGAACTGATAATAATACTGGGTTGTTTAGGAGAAGCTTGGAAAGAGTTAAATAAACACACTGACGTATAGAAAAGATCTACTTACTATATTAATACTGTTTAATATTTAATAAGTGTTTACTGAGTAAATATAAGCTTCCTGTCTGGAAAAACAGCTTTTTAAATATAATAATGTTCCCCAGTGACTACAACGTTTGTACAGTTCTGTGTTTAGAGCTTATATACCGCACTTGTGCTAATATGTGACAACATTCGAGCACCTTTCCTGGAAAATAACACTTATTGCACAACTTTGCTCTGAAGCAACAAACAGAACAACTGAATTTCTGATCATACAATATTAAAAAAAACTTTAAAAACTGATACAAGGCTACAAAGGTTCTATTTGTGTTACTACATGTGTTTCTGTGACCAAAGGCAACCTCTCTACTGCTCTATACTGACTCCCACATCTAATACTTTGATACTTTTTGATACTTTGACAATTCTGGACATTCACTTATCACTCAGTGAATCACAAGCAGCTGTCTGGCTCATCTACCCAGCCAGCTTGAGGAGCTCAAACTCCTCAGTAAAGCTTGCAGCACCTCCTGGTGGCTGAGTAGAAACAGTGCAGCCTGCAGGCCTTCATTTCCACTGACCTTTTGAGCGAGCAATAAAAAACAGTGATACAAACGTGTTACATGTGAAAGACGTTGAACAAGTTTTGCTTTATGAATAAAAACCAAAGTGTGTTTGTGAAAATGCAGACATGAAAGTGTGAACCTTGGAGGTTCCATAGCTTGCTTCACTGGGGGAAGTGTGGGTGCTTCGAGGAAACGATTTAAACTGCTAGTTTCTTCACGAAACTTTAGTTTATTTTGAGGTTTGAAGCCTGTTAGTACAACAGTAACTATAATTCAGCTTATTACAGCAAAAACAATAAACAATATATTCAACAAAACAAACTCCATTCAAAATTATATTTCTGGCAACTTCATTAAATAGCTTGGAGGACTAAATTTTTCTCAAACTGTTTTGGTGAATTTCTATTGGTTTACATGTTTTTCTTTGGACGTTGACAATATCCAACTCTATTAAGTCATAAAGATCTCAGCTTTAAGGAATCTGTTCATTTTCAGTGACACCTGGAGGAGGTGAGAAGACGCCTATTGGTACTACAGTTACTATAATTAAGCCTATTACAGTAAAATTAATTAACAACACTTTTTAACAGTTAATACAAAACAAACTCCATTCCCTGATTTTGTTGGTAGAATGCAATAAAAACAAGATGATGTGATTTTGTTGATTCTCTTGAACTTTTATTTAACTGATAAAAGTATTAAGGAATGACTTTTAACCTTCTGACTGCCCAACTTTGGTATATGTTGGACAATTTTTGGATTTTTGGATTTGATGCAACACACTAAGTGCAGTTGGGAGTAAAATGTTTATAGAATATTCGAGTTACACTGTTTTTAAATAATTTACAATGAGAAGGTGAATTGAGGGTCTCGTGATGGGGTATAAAAGGAGCACAGGTGGTTGTGACTCCCCGTTTTTTGACAAACCTTATAACAGAATTGTGTACTGCAGTCTAAAAAGTCTAAAATATATATATATATATATATATATATATATATATATATATATATATATATATATATATTTAAAATTATATGATTTTGCCAGATTTCTTTAATTGCACAAACTGTAAATGTTGGATCAACATACTATTACGTCTAACCAGAACTTCAAACATTTAAACAAATAATAAAGATTAAAATTCAATTTTAGGTAGCTTCATTAAATAGTTTGGAGGACTATTATTTTATTACTTGTTTAATTTTTTTCCCAGCTGTTTTGGAGCATTTCTATTGGTCTAGTAACTATGACATTTTCACTCAATGTAAATTACAGCTGTCCTGTTTAAATGATAAAAAATAAACCAAAAAATTGATGCATGTTGTTTTTCTTTGGATGGCGACAATATCCAACACTTTCAAGTTCATTTTTAGAGACACCTGAAGGAGGTGAGAAGACCGTCCAGTGATATCTGTCCAATGGATGGTCTGAAACATCTGTGGCTCCAATGATATGAACTTCTGGAGCTCAGGTTGAAAAAGTCATACCGTCCTGGAAACTCGTTCACTGTTGTCTGAAAATCCTCCAATCATCAGCCACTGTGACTGCAGTGCCGCTGACTGGTGACTGATGGTGATTGGAACTGTGATGCTTTATCGTCGCTGTCCAAAAAATACATGTATATCCACTTTTGGTGATTTTTATTTTTCTACATCATTTGAACACAACAGCAGTGGTTTACATTGTGTAAAAAACTCACGAGTAACGGACGAATAGAAATGCTCCAAAATAACCTGGGAAAACTTCTGGTTCCATTGACTTACATTGGAAGTAAAGACAGTTTTTGTCTTCTTCTGTAAAGTTGTCATTTTAGAGACTGTAAAGTCACTGTTCCTGTTTTCTCTCCACATTTAAAGGTCCCCCGTGGTCATTAGGGGTCAGTGTAAACTTTACTGGGCCACACCTAATGGTCCCCTATAGATGATCTACAGGTACTTTCATTACTTATGAAATATTCTGACGACCCTTAAGCCTGGCTCACACTACAGGAGAATCGGGCCGATGTGGTCCTACCGACAATCAGAAGAGGTCTTCCGATTTTAGGGGGCGATCTTAAACGATTGTCTTCCCAGATTGTCCTGTAGTCAATAATCCAATCTCCAACTCCTCCGATCTTCTCCAGTGCAGTCGGGGACGTCCTGATTGTGAACTGCAAATATGAAACATGCACAATGAGTCCTGTAGTGTGGGGTGGACGCTGAACCTCAGGAGGCAACGTCAACGCCACGCCTCAAAGACCTTCAACCAATGAGAGCTGAGCTGAATGGAACTTCTCTTTGTGGACCGAAGAAGTTAAATCATGGCGGCTACGTGAGCGATAAGCATGAGTGCCTGTATAAAAGTGTCCACCACCATCATAGCAGTGGTCTCACAATCATCCGCCATGTTTATTCCTGCCAGTTCTCACATTGTAGCAGTTGGCGAGAAGCTCTTGTGAAGCTTTGAGGATCGGAGGTGGATAGTATGGGGCTTACAACGATGTGGGGTGTCTCGCGGTTTCTACATCGGTTAAGATCCTGTAGTGCGAGCTAGGCATTGGCTAATTACGACTGGGGCTGAGTTTAGAAGTAGGTGTAGGTTTTGTGTTGAGGTTAAGGTTAAGCTTAGGTTTAGAGGTAGAGTTTGACATCAGACTCGACTTTAAGTTTAGTCACATTTAATAGATGGTTAGTTGAGTGTGAGGTAAAGACCGTCAGGTGATCGAGGACCATTAAGATGAAGTGTTACTACAAACTACTGTACACTCTAATCCACTCACACCAGCACAACTCACACCACCACCACCACCATGTCTGTGTCACTGCAGTGCTGAGAAGGACCCACCATCCAAATACTACCTACTCTGTGGTGGTCCTGTGGGGGTCCTGATCATTAAAGAACAGAGTAAAGTATACAGAGAATCAGATGAACTACAGTCTGTAAGTGGAGCTCCTGTATGGTCAGTGGAGCTGATACAGTGGACAGTGAGTGCAGTGGACGGAGATCATGTCTTATTGTCATGTCTGATGGTTGTGCGTATATAGAAATGTGAAATATGTGTTGGGTTTAAAACACAGTGTTTCTTCTAGACTGGTAAGAAGTGAAGAGGTAGAAGGAGGGACTGTGCTTTATCTGGTGCCCCCTAGTGGTTTTGGACAGGTTGCGTCATCTCATACATGGTTCTTTTTACAAACTGCTCTATTTGTCAATGTACAAAGAAAAACAAAGTTTCTCCAAAATTATAATGTTACGATTGAGAATAGCTGTTTTTATTGGTGGTCATGTTGTTGTGTATCATTGTGTGCAGGTCCACAACTGACCACTAGGGGGGAGCCTAGTGGTATATAAGATCATCAAGCACTCTCCACTACATCTGTACATTTAGCTACAGCTTTATTAGTTTCTGTAAAATCTATGTGGGACGTAGGGGACGGGTGCCTACCCTTTTCTCCTGTTTCGTGGTAGAGGAGTTAGGGGTAGTTAGGGGGAGTTAGGGGTAGTTAGGGGTAGTTTGGTGTATTTTTGTTTGCTTTGTTTTCAGTTTAGTTAGTTTTCTTTCTTCAGTTGTTTCGTTTGTTATTTTGGCGTTTGCCCGTCCCTGAAGTTACAGTCCCATCCATTACTCATTTACGGTCAATAAACTTGCCCTTTTCTGGTTTAAACAGTGTCCGGTGTTTGGTCTGGCAGAGGTCAGGGGGGAGAACCCACTCTCAATTTCACTTCGGTCTGACCCTAGACCAGGTCGTAACAATAACTTTACAGAGGAGACCAAAACCATTCTTCACTTTCAATGTAAGTCTATGGAACCAGAATTCTCTCTAAGCTATTTTAGAGTACTACTATCGATCTATTCATCATGAGACTTTCACACAATGTACACGGCCATATTACGAACCTGACTCGGTCTTGCAGATACATTCTCCACACCATCAGACGCATCCGACCCTTTCCTCTCTCAGGAGGCCTCCCAGGTGCTCGTCCAGTCTCTTGTCATTTCAAGGCACGACTACTACAACTCGCTCCTTGCTGGTCTTCCTCTGCAGAACATCAGAACCTTCAACTGATCCAGACTGCAGCAGCACGGCTCGTCTTCAATCTTCCCAAGTTCACTCATGTCACACCACTGCTGCGCTCCCTTCACTGGCTTCCTGTAGCTGCTCGCATTCAGTTTAAAGTTCTGATGCCTACAAAGCCAAGAATGGACCAGCTCCTCCTGACCTTATGCCAATGGTCAAAAGTCGAACCGCACCTCGAGCCCTTTGCGCTTCAAGTACGGCTCGGCTTGATCCACCATCAGTCAAGATTCATGGAAGACACGCAACAAGACGCTTCTCTGTCCTGGGGGCCAGATGGTGGAATGAACTTCCTCTGGCTGTCCGAACAGCGAACTCTCTCGCGGTCTTCAAAC
Organism: Megaleporinus macrocephalus; assembly: GCA_021613375.1. Classification (NCBI taxonomy): domain Eukaryota; kingdom Metazoa; phylum Chordata; class Actinopteri; order Characiformes; family Anostomidae; genus Megaleporinus; species Megaleporinus macrocephalus. The sequence goes on from CM038711.1 coordinate 5,472,829, forward strand.
GCAGACTGAAGACCACCGTCTCTTTGTAAAGCACTTATAAACACTAATATACTAAAGTATGGTATAAACTGTAATTGCACTTGATCTTCTAGGAGCTCTGGCTAAGTACTGCACTTGTACTGTATGTAGTCTTGTATTTGTTCTCTTCTCTGTAGGTGTTCTAGTCTTGCTAGGTATTGCATTGTCTTGTTTCTAGGTATCAGACCTGGCCCAGTGTTTAAGGCAGTGTTTGAGTATAAGAGTAGTTTGGACTTAAACCTGTTTGTACTAGATAGAGATTCATACTCTAACCGAACACTAAGCACTTTTGTAAGTCGCTCTGGATAAGAGCATCTGCTAAATGCCGTAAATGTAAATGTAAATGGCAACTTCTGCGTCCAGCTGATGTAGAAAAACAAAAATTGAAAAAAATAGAGATGCATGTTTTCACTGCACAGCGATGATACTATCATAAAATAGAAAAAAAACACAAAGCTTGACTTTACAAACGTAACACTTTAATCAGTCCTATATGATAACAGCACTGAACGGATTATGACTATGAGTCTGAATAAACAAGCCGGCACAGCTGTAAACACTTCCGAATAGTTTCAACATATAAATATTAATGAATGAAACAGAAATAAAGAAATATAAATTAGTGGTTATTTATATACACTGCATAGCTGGCACTCATACGAAATGAACCAGTCCTCCTGAAATTGTCCTACGTTGACTTTATTTCTAATAATTAGGCACTGTGTGTTATTAGCAAGGTATTAATATCTGTTCTAAACTCTGACAAACACCAAATATATGGTTGACTGAAAAGATTCAAGTGTCTGTCCACACTTTCCTATATGGTTATATGGTTTCTGAGGTGTTGATAGATGTTTGAATATCAGAAATTCCTCATTTGGTAGATGAAATCTTGAAAGACGCCGGAAGTCCAATTCCTGAGATACAAAGCTGCTGTCACAAGAGTCCATACTATTCAATCAGTAATGATATCTGCTGTTCTTCAAGCATACGTTTGACACAACAAGGACAGAGAAAGGCACTCAGTGAACACCATCTAATGAGCTGCTTAATATGTTTTCCCGGTTTTCCAGCTTTTCCAGTATATACTGTGTATATACGCTACTGATACGACTGTTTCTTCATAAGACATGTTTTAGAACAGGCCAAAGAACCAATACATACACAGTGGAGTCACATTATTATGACTAATATCCAGAGGGACCGCTGTGTGCACGGACTGGGAGACTCAGTAAGGTCCTGGTAGGTGGTCACAGGTATCTGGAGCCATGCTGACTGCAGTGCATCCCACAGCTGCTGGAGGGAGGGAGCATGGAGGAGGATCCATAGAGCCCACACCACCATCCAGGTGGTCCCACAGATGCTCAATTGAGATCAAGTCTAGGGATCCAGGATAGTACTTAAGGTCTTGGTCAGCTCTTTCAACCAATGTGGGACATTTCTAGTCATGTGACGTGTGGCATTGTCTGGCTGGAAGATCTCATCCGCCCCAGAGAAGACAATCAGCATGTATGGTGTACGTGGTCTGCAAGGATGGATTCAGGCCCAAATCGGTTGAGAGGGTCTTCTACATGGATGAGGGGGTCCAGAGAATGTCACGAAAATATTCCCCAGACCAGAACACTGCCACCTACATGCTGCCGCAAAGTAGGAAGTGGTCATAATAATGTGACTCAACTTACAGAACCTGAAAGAGGGTTCTGCTGTTGTTACAAGACCTTGAAGCATTGTTAACTGGTTAGTATGAATATATGGAGCTGGCTGTTTTTTTTAAGCACCTTTGTGGCTTTAGGGCCCCCCCTGGTGGAAATATGGAACTGCAACTTGAAGAAGAAGATGAGCTGTGGTGTTGCTGACTATCTTCTGCATTTAATAGGCAACTCCACCATCTTCCATCATGAGGTTTATAATGAAATCATTAATTATAATTAATAATTAATAATTTACACATACACACACACTAGTGAACACACAGCGGTGGCCAGCTCTATTCACAGTACCTGGGGAGCAGTTGAGGGTTGGGTGTCTTGCTCAAGGGCTCTTCAGTCGTGTCCTGTCAGTTCAGGGTCTAGAACCGGCTACCTTCCGGTCACAAGTCAGCTTCCCCAAACATATGTTTTCTTCTTATCTGCTCAGTAATGCTCCTTTATTCATTTCATTCAACAGTCTGTTCTAAGCTCTTTTCAGATTAGGTATTGGGGGGCATCTGTATGTCCCCTCAGTGAGGAAACTTTGGTCCAGACAGCCATAAAACAATGGGATGGGTGCCTACCCTTTTCTCCTGTTTCGTGGTAGAGGAGTTAGGGGTAGTTAGGGGGAGTTAGGGGTAGTTAGGGGTAGTTTGGTGTATTTTTGTTTGCTTTGTTTTCAGTTTAGTTAGTTTTCTTTCTTCAGTTGTTTCGTTTGTTATTTTGGCGTTTGCCCGTCCCTGAAGTCACAGTCCCATCCATTACTCATTTGCGGTCAATAAACTTGCCCTTTTCTGGTTTAAACAGTGTCCGGTGTTTGGTCTGGCAGAGGTCAGGGGGGAGAACCCACTCTCAATTTCACTTCAGTCTGACCCTAGACCAGGTCGTAACAATAACTTTACAGAGGAGACCAAAACCATTCTTCACTTTCAATGTAAGTCTATGGAACCAGAATTCTCTCTAAGCTATTTTAGAGTACTACTATCGATCTATTCATCATGAGACTTTCACACAATGTACACGGCCATATTACGAACCTGACTCGGTCATGCAGATACATTCTCCACACTATCAGACGCATCCGACCCTTTCCTCTCTTAGGAGGCCTCCCAGGTGCTCGTCCAGTCTCTTGTCATTTCAAGGCACGACTACTACAACTCGCTCCTGGCTGGTCTTCCTCTGCAGAACATCAGAACCTTCAACTGATCCAGACTGCAGCAACACGGCTCGTCTTCAAAGCAACAGTGATGCAACTAGTGATATCAAGCATATCATCGCTGTCCAAAGAAAAACAAGTACCTCCAAAATAGAGGACAAAAACTGTCTTAATGTATGTTAATGGCACCAGAATTTTTTCCAAGCTACTATTAAGCATTTCTATTGGTCCACTATACTCTATAATCTATACTCACAGCAAGGCTTATAGCTATATAGCTATATACTTACCTCCAACTATATTCACAACCCTGCTTACATCTATCATCTAAGCCAACAGTACTTAAAGTCATGCTTACAACTATACTCTCAGTTACTATCAGAGCCAACTATACCCTCAGCTATACTCATATTAAGGCTTATAGCTATATAGCTTTATACTCACAGCCAACTATATTCACAACCCTGCTTACATCTATACTCTCAGCTATACTCACAACCAGCTATACTCACAGCAAGGCTTATAGCTATACTCTCAACTGTGCTCACAGCCAACTCTTCTCAGAGCCAGGCTTACAACTATCATCTAAGCCAACAGTACTTACAGTCATGCTTACAACTATACTCTCAGCTACTGTCAGAGCCAACTATACTCACAGCCAGCTACACTCACAGCAAGGCTTATAGCTATACTCTCAACTGTGCTCACAGCAAGCCTTACAACTATACTCTCAGCCAACTGTACTTACAGTCATGCTTACAACTATACTCTCAGCTACTATCAGAGCCAACTATACCCTCAGCTAGGCCTGCCACTATACTCTCAGCTATACTCACAGCCAACTATACTCACAACCATGCTTACACCAGTTTTTCCACTGATTTGATTTCTTATCTGATGACGCTCCCCCAGTTGATGTACGGAATTATGGTTCAGAAAGTGTTCAATATCTGGCGAAGGGTCTCTAATGTGAGTACTCGGGGACCAAATATGGTGATAAGCATCAGTCAAAAGTCACGAGGCAACATCTGCCAATTCAGATGACGGGATAATGATTAGAACGGCGCTGCATTTGGTGAAAGTCAGAATTTCTTCGGGGATGAAAAACACTAACATGGCTGATCTGGATGGAAGTACATTCACTGAGGAGCACTGGTAATACAGGAAACTACCCCAAGACCCCATGTACATGTCTCTATTCCTGTCCGAATAAGGCTTATCTGCTTATCTTTGGATTACCAAGACCACAAGCTTGAGGGGATCCAAGATCTCACCTGGTCTTATCAACTTTCTTCCTCACGTGAACGCTGGAACACTGAAATAACTGATGGCTGGGACAATATAGTCAATAGTGTCCTGATAGTGGACTAGAAAGCGGAAAGAGCTCCTTACAGGCTTAAGGAATTAGCGTTAGACTGATGTGATAAGCATGACAGATGTAAAAACATGAAGATTGAAGATTTAAAGGATGTGGATTGAAATAATGCCCATAAGTCCAAAGTAGTCTAGAAACATATATGAGTGACTCAATCGGTCAGTTCAAGGCAGTCAGTGAGTTACATGTGCTTTGCTGAATTGTTTCATGTTCATATATCACTATACACAAACGTTCTGTGGAACGAAGCACCGTGTGATGAGCACGTTTTGAGTCACTGAGGTCATCGCTCTGACGTTAGCGTCCCAAACACAGTTAGTTAAATCCAGGAGAATCCAACACGTCCTGCTTCTGAGTCCTCATCCACAGTTTAATTCTCTGGACAGTCTCCTCAGAGGATCGTCAGACTTTTTCAGTTCTGCAGGGTTTCCCCTTGTTTTCCAAGCACACGCTGTTTGTTTGCCTCCACATGACCCCACTGTTCGTTAACAGCACCCAAATCTGATTCTCTTGGAGCGTGCTGTGTCTGGTTATGGCTCCCTCTTGTGGCAGGCTCGAGGTGGGTGAGGTTCCCAGCGGTCAGCCCTATCTGTAGCTTTTGGAGGCCGAGTGTCGTTGGGCCACGCGGGTACAGGAGGCACAGCACGCCATCTTATAGTAATTATACACGCAGAGTCGGGCCTGGACCACCACGTTGCAGTTGAAGTACTTGTCTCGGCAGTTTTCATCTGGACATACAAACAGAAGTTGAATGTAAGATAAATATCCACAGTAGGACCAGCAAATCATTTCCTGCCATCAATGTAAATGAATATAAAATGCAAATAATGTGAATGTATTCATGTAAAATGGAAATATATGATTTTGTAAATGTAAACACAGGGGTACGTTTCCACACTGGTTTGTCTTTGTAAAGTAAATATTTACAATAACCTCTTAAACTAGTTACATGAGAGATGCCCAGTGTGTTCCTATTAGCCAAATGTAGTTGCAAGTATAGCTGAGATAATGATTATGAGTAAAGCTGTGAGAGCACAGTTGTAGATGTGGCTGTAAATGTAGATGTGAGAATAGCTGAAAACATAGCCTAGTTATATAACTTTATATAACTAAATAGTTATAGTTTATATAACTAAATAATTATATATAGTAGTTGTAGGTATAGTTGTAAGTATAGTTATGAGAACAGCTTAAAGTAGTCAAAAGTACAATAATAGTATATGTTTGTGTATCTGGTTGTGAGTATTGTTGGTTGTTAGTATACCTGAGTGAGTAGTTGTAAGTATGGTTATGCATATGGCTGTAAGTACAGTTGGCTGTGAGTATAGCTGAGAGTACAGTTGTAAGCATGGTTGTGAGGCCGATTCCGATCGCCAATGACCTTTCAACACGATTGGTCGATAGCCGATACCAATAGAGGGCGGGGCTATTTGTCACGGCAGGGCTACATGTAGTTATTAGTGCAAGCAAGTCATGAAACATGGTCTTAACTGGTTTATTACCATTTTTAACGAGCTCATATGAAACAGAATAATATTTTAAACTAAATAATCAGTAAATAAACAAAGTACATCAAACAAATATCCCAAGTACTGCAATAACTCAATTTAGACCCTTAATTTAAAACTAAAAAAGCTAATTAAATAAACGCAGTAAAAACTGCAGTCATTAAATGCAGACTCTGTTATTTTAAACTAAATCTGTAATCATTAAATGTAGAATATTGAATTGTTACTGCTGTTCTGTTCGTACCGGTCAGATCTGGTCTGTATGGTGTTCTGGGTTGTTTGTTTTGTGTTAGCTGTGCGTGCTAGCTCTGCTGTTTACTGATACTTACTGTATTCAGTTGCATGGTGTACTCTTAAGTACCGTATCAGATTAGTAGTGTTAAATGTCTTCGTGATTTTACTAATTTTACAAACTGCCCTGGATGAGTCTGAGTCACATACGGCAGCAAACTGCCAGACGGACGACATGTTTTGTTCTCGTGAGGCCGCTGCTTTAGTCAGTCTGTTGAAAATGAAAGGGTATGTATTTCCTAGTGGTTCATATAGGAATTGCAGGGAGCTGGCCGGAGGGGGTTTTAACAAAACACTAGCTGGAAATACAGAAATTAAGCTGTTTAACGCCATCGATCGGCTCTCAGGATCGGTCAAAGTGGAGAAATATCACCGATCACATATTTTGATTAAAAATCGGCCGATACCGATACATAGCTGATCGATCTTTCCATCTCTAGTTGTGAGTATAGCTGAGAGTACAGTTGTAAGCATGGTTGTGAGTATAGTTGGCTGTAAGTATAGCTGAGAATGTATGTGCAAACACAGTCGTGAGTATAGTTGGCTGTGAGTATAGCTGAGAGTACAACTGAAAGCATGGTTGTAAATATAGCTGAGTATATAGTTGAAAGTATGCTTGTGAGTACAGTTGGCTGTTAGTATAGCTGAGAGTATAGTTGTAAGCCTGGCTCCGAGAATAGTTGGCTGTGAGCACAATTGAGAGTATAGCTATAAGCCTGGCTTTTAGTATAGCTGAGAGTATATGTGCAAACACAGTTGTGAGTATAGCTGAGAATGTATGTGCAAACACAGTTGTGAGTATAGCCTGGCTGTGAGTATAGCTGAGAGTACACTTGTAAGCCTGGCTGTGAGTATAGCTGAGAGTACAGTTGTAAGCATGGTTGTGAGTACAGTTGGCTGTGAGTATAGCTGAGAGTATATGTGCAAACACAGTTGTGAGTATAGCTGAGAGTACAGTTGTAAGCATGGTTGTGAGTACAGTTGGCTGTGAGTATAGCTGAGGGTACAGTTGTAAGCCTGGCTGTGAGTATAGCTGAGAGTACACTTGTAAGCATGGTTGTGAGTACAGTTGGCTGTGAGTATAGCTGAGGGTACAGTTGTAAGCCTGGCTGTGAGTATAGCTGAGAGTACACTTGTAAGCACTTGTAAGGTTCTCTCACTAAGAATTGTGGCTTTTGTGCCATTTTTACTTGGGACTATAGGACATTAGGCCACTAGCATAAGGGTTAATATAAGTGTAGAGCATTAGGTGCATGTAGTTTCTTGCAGATCTCCCACCTGCTCTACATTACTTATTACTAGAAGACCTGCTCATATGTAAAAGACCAAGGACAACATGGAAGTAGAGAACTTATGACTGGCCCTTTAAACTGATCCTTTATGTGTTTCTGTGTGTATTTTCAGGCCTATGAAACGAAATGGTGTTACCATTACTGAGACCATTCATTGTGATTGTGAGGAAAAACACTAAAACAACACATCAGCAATCGAGGTCTACATGTTTCCGAATGCATCATGCTCACACGTTCATTCCACTACACTATTGAGGAATGTGTTACGCTTCATCTTATTAATAACAATGTATTCATTTATTTATTTATTTCTTTTTCATTTATTTTCTTTAGTATTTTCCGCATATATTTTCCTGTGCCTATGAATGCATTGGACCTGCTAATAGTTATTGTATTTTTTTTCTTCTCAAATAAATAATAATAATTAATATTTTTTTATTGATTGATATTTTTATTACATTTAATTGTTGATTGTATCATTATTGTTGTCATTTTTGGTGGTTAGTTTTATGATTACAGTATGTTCAGATATGAATAGTGAACATTAATTACATGACATATTATGGTGTTATATTACAAGGTTTGTGAGTTTCCCCGCTGTGAGAATCAGACCGAACACACCTGGAAACAATGTAGTTCAGACTACGGTGGTTATAACTTACATAGTTTGAACTACTGTCGTACGAACACAGTACGACAGTTTTGGGAAACAGTCGTGCTTCAGATGTTAGTAAGTTTAACGACGCATCGTACCATATTAGTTCAATGCTAACCTCCGTCGTTGTACAGGAAACGCACCCCAGTATGATCGGAATTACTACAGTAGATCAACATCTGCACCATCTCATACAAAGAACATGTGAGATGGTGTAAACTCTACATCACTCCCTCCTGAACTATATTTATGAATCATGTTGGAGCTGAGCTTCTTGTTGTATCATGTCTACTACTGAACACTCTGGTTAACACCTGCCATGTTCAGTTCAGCTGGTGTTACAGGTTCTCACACTGGCAGAAGAACAAAAGCAGCAAACTGAAAACAACACAACAGCTCATCTGTACTCTAAAACCAGATTGCCTGATTTTTTGTAATGACATGTTTGTAATGACAAGAGTGAGACACACCTGAATTCCCAGGATATTCCTTCGATCACTATCATGAAGTGAACACTGAGACGTTGTAGCTTTGTTCCCATATATGGACTTTAAGCTGTCTCTTAGCACTCAGCAGAGCAGCTTAGATAGTAAATAAAATCTCTAGATTTGTATCGACCACCCTCTTGCCTCCCCTTGTTTACACCTCAATACAATCAGAGATTTTGGTGGAACGTTGATATAAATTATTATACAACAGAAATAAAAATATTGGATGGCTGAAAATATTAAAAAAAGTTCAAGCCAAGCACATACGGCCAGTAAAGAGAGTATGTTCAGAAAGGAAATGTAGGCCAGGTACATCTCCTGAAAAATGATTTCAATCATTTTGATTTGCCAGCTTTTCTGTTATTAAATTTGGTGATGAATGAATACACAAACTGTTCTTTGTTTTGTGTTTGGACATAAACATTTACTACAAACTGAAGGCAACTTTCTAGTGTTAAACTAGGTGGTGTGCAGTCCTTGTCCAACAATTTCACACGTCCTCCTAAATTTTATTTCTAGTACTTCTGAATGATTCTGGTGCTTTTGTTGGATTTATTTATTTATTTATTTATTTATTTTGTGGGGAAAACACGTCCTTTCTGGCACATTTTCATACTTAAGCACACCGTTATAACTTTCCATTCTTATCCATCCATCCATTATCTTCCGCTTTGTACTGCTAGTCGGCGTCACAGGGGGTTGGAACCAATCCCAGCGTCATCGGACGGAGGTGGGGTCACCAGTCCAACGTATGGCACTTTCTATTCCTAGACGTTGATAAATAATATAAAGAAATAAAAGAAAATCTATAATTCACATCCTACAATAAACTTACTATGACATTTTCCTGAGGTTGCAGAACAAAACTGCTCAAACCCACATTTCTGGAAAAGCCGCTCTTAAGGAATGCCATTCAGTGCACTACAGCATGTGATTTTAGTTTCATGTCCAGTTATTTTCGGTTTCCTTTTCTCTGCCTTTATAACCGCAGCTCACTCTGTTTCTGGAAGAGACGCTGGAAGACAGACAATGGCAGAGAATCCAGTCAGAGATATGTATGCGTCTGAAGATGGCAACATGAGTAGATCAGACAAAAAAAGACACCGAGAGCAAAACCTCAGAGAAAACAAGGACATCCTTTTCAGGATATATCAGATGACAGGATCTGTATGGACGGACAGCCGGTCAGGCGCTTACACGTCCTGCTCTTTAGTCCTACTGATGGTGCTGGATGGATGAGAGTCATCCGCAACCAAACTCCCTTTCGTAGCATATTTGTCCAGTGGACCATCACTGGTCCTCACAGCAGCCCACATTATGTAATAAATATCTCCGGTAAAGCTGACATGCTTAACCAATTCTGTGGGTGTTTTACTGATCTTCTTGACCAAGTGAGAAACCAGCCAACATACGAACAACTCAACCAGACAGTGACGCAGCTTCAGGAAGATCTTGAAGATTCGAGGCAAGAGAACAGACAACTCAACCAGACAGTGACGCAGCTCCAGGACGATCTTGAAGATTCAAGGCAAGAGAACAGACAACTCAACCAGACAGTGACGCAGCTCCAGGACGATCTTGAAGATTCAACGCAAGAGAACAGACAACTCAACCAGACAGTGACGCAGCTCCAGGACGATCTTGAAGATTCAAGGCAAGAGAACAGACAACTCAACCAGACAGTGACGCAGCTCCAGAACGATCTTGCAGCTTCAACACAAGAGAACAGACAACTCAACCAGACAGTGACGCAGCTCCAGAATGATCTTGCAGCTTCAACACAAGAGAACAGACAACTCAAGCAGAGACTGAGTCAGCTCAGAGGAACTGGGTTGTTTCCCAATGAGCAGTGAGGGAGACCCGTTCCCACTGGTTTTATAGTCACTACAACATACATATATATACATTTCTGTCTTATATAATTGTGTGATTGATCTTCTCTCTCTATGTAACCGCTTACAGCGCCTCCTGTGGTCATTCGGACTGTTGGATGAGTAGACTTTTCTTTTTCGGGCTTTATATTACTGCCCTGATTATTAGTTATTAATCATGCTGGTTGATTATATTGATACATATTTATGTATGTTTTGTATCAGTTTGATCAATATCAGTGTTTATGAGCTCTGCTAAAGCCTGAGTAGACTGATCAATTGATAATGTCAGTGTTACTGATGAATCAGTGTGATGAGTTATTGATCTCAGTGTTATTGATGATTGAGTGTGATCAGTTATTGATCTCAGTGTTACTGATACATTTATATGATCAGTTATTAATCTTAGTGTTACTAATGAATAAGTGTGATGAGTTATTGATCTCAGTGTTACTGATGAATCAGTGTGATGAGTTGTTAATCTCAGTGTTACTGATAAATCAGTGTGATCAGTTATTGATCTCAGTGTTACTGATGAATGAGTGTGATGAGTTATTAATCTCAGTGTTAGTGATAAATCAATGTGATCAGTTATTGATCTCACTGTTACTGATAAATCAGTGTGATCAGTTATTGATCTCAGTGTTACTGATAAATCAATGTGATCAGTTATTGATCTCAGTGTTACTGATGAATCAGTGTGATCAGTTATTGATCTCTTTGTTACTGATAAATCAGTGTGATCTGTTATTGAGCTCAATGTTACTGATGAATCAGTGTGATCAGTTATTGATCTCAGTGTTACTGATAAATCAATTTGATCAGTTATTAATCACAGTGTTACTGATAAATCAGTGTGATCAGTTATTAATCGTAGTGTTACTCATAAATCAATGTGATCAGTTATTGATCTCAGTGTTACTGACAAATCAATGTGGTCAATTATTCATCTCAGTGTTAATGATAAATCAATGTGATCAGTTATTGATCTCAGTGTTACTGATGAATTGATATGATCAGTTATTAATCTCAGTGTTAATGATAAATCAATGTGGTCAGTTATTGATCTCAGTGTTACTGATAAATCAATGTGATCAGTTATTGATTTCAGTGTTACTGATAAATTTATGTGATCAGTTATTGATCTCAGTGTTACTGATAAATCAATGTGGTCAGTTATTGATCTCAGTGTTACTGATGAATTTATATGATCAGTTATTGATCTCAGTGTTACTGATAAATCAATGTGGTCAGTTATTGATCTCAGTGTTACTGATAAATTGATATGATCAGTTATTGATCTCAGTGTTACTGATAAATCAATGTGGTCAGTTATTGATCTCAGTGTTACTGATAAATTGATATGATCAGTTAATAATCTCAGTGTTAATGATAAATCAATGTGATCAGTTATTGATCTCAGTGTTACTGATAAATTGATATGATCAGTTATTAATCTCAGTGTTGATGATAAATCAGTGTGATCTGTTATTGATCTCAGTGTTACTGATAAGTCAGTGTGGTCAGTTATTGATCTCAGTGTTACTGATAAATCAATGTGATCAGTTATTGATCTCAGTGTTACTGACAAATTAATGTGATCAGTTATTAATCTCAGTGTTAATGATAAATCAGTGTGATCAGTTATTGATCTCAGTGTTACTGATAAATCAATGTGATCCGTTATTGATCTCAGTGTTACTGATAAATCAATGTGATCCGTTATTGATCTCAGTGTTACTGATAAATCAATGTGATCAGTTATTGATCTCAGTGTTACTGATAAATTAATGTGATCAGTTATTAATCTCAGTGTTAATGATAAATCAGTGTGATCAGTTATTGATCTCAGTGTTACTTATAAATCAATGTGATCAGTTATTGATCTCAGTGTTACTGATAAATTGATATGATCAGTTAAAAATCTCAGTGTTAATGATAAATCAATGTGGTCAGTTATTGATCTCAGTGTTAGTGATGATTGAGTGTGATCAGTTATTAATCTCAGTGTTACTGATAAATCAGTGTGATCTGTTATTGATCTCAATGTTACTGATGAATCAGTGTGATCAGTTATTGATCTCAGTGTTACTGATAAATCAATTTGATCAGTTATTAATCACAGTGTTACTGATAAATCAGTGTGATCAGTTATTGATCTCAGTGTTACTGATAAATCAATGTGATCAGTTATTAATCACAGTGTTACTGATAAATCAGTGTGATCAGTTATTAATCTTAGTGTTACTCATAAATCAATGTGATCAGTTATTGATCTCAGTGTTATTGACAAATCAATGTGGTCAATTATTCATCTCAGTGTTACTTATAAATCAATGTGATCAGTTATTGATCTCAGTGTTAATGATAAATCAATGTGGTCAGTTATTGATCTCAGTGTTACTGATAAATCAATGTGATCAGTTATTGATTTCAGTGTTACTGATAAATTTATATGATCAGTTATTGATCTCAGTGTTACTGATAAATCAATGTGGTCAGTTATTGATCTCAGTGTTACTGATGAATTTATATGATCAGTTATTGATCTCAGTGTTACTGATAAATTGATATGATCAGTTATTGATCTCAGTGTTACTGATAAATCAAT